>JAECUM010018130.1:0-46946 GCA_016617855.1 Megalonaias nervosa
GAGAGAGAGAGAGAGAGAGAGAGAGAGAGAGAGGTAAATCTTACAATATCAACAAAAAATACCAAAACGACATAAGGAAGCTGCAAAATATTTCATATTTTTTAATCGAGTTCAAGCAAATTTGATCATGTTAAGACTCCAGTAGAATGAAAATGCTGCTCAACGTTGCTTTACTGAGTCGGCAAATTGTAGAGAACTGTGCAAATCATCATTTGAGGCCTACGTATGATCGAAAAATATGTTAAATCATGGGAGATGTTCTCAATTAATTGAACAATTATTATGCCTCTCCTTTATAATCCGCTTGAAGGAAATTCATGAACGTTCTTACTTATGATGAACTTGGGGGTAATCCGCCTCGGATGCGGGAGGTCGTGAGTTCGAATCCCGGCCGAGTCATCATCATCATCATCATCATCAATCCCTTAACCTAAGAGGTCGCTGGGGCATCACAGTTGACTTTACAACCAATTCTCTCCATCTTTCCCTGTTCTCTACTGCCCTTTGGGAATCTCCAAATCCCATGCCTGTCCACTCCTTAATGTTGTCTTCCCACCTCTTTTTCTGTATGCCTCTTCTTCTGCACCCTCGCACTGTGCCTTGCAAGATTGTTTTTGCCAGTCCAGATGATCTTGAGACATGACCGTACCACTTCAGTTTGCGCGTTTTTACAGTGGTCAAGAGGTCTTCATAGGATCCGATGGCTCGTTGGATCCTGTTGTAGACTTCTTCGTTGGTTACATGGTCACTGTATGAGATGCCCAAGATCTTGCGGTAGTATCTCATTTCGAAGGTTTGAATCCTTCTTTGTAGATCTGATGTGAGCGCCCATGTTTCAAAAGCATACAGAAAGATAGATATGACAATCGAGCGCATCAGCCTTATTTTGGAACCAAAAGCAATGTTGGTATCTTTCCATATTGGTCTCAACCTTGTTATTGTTGCTGTTGTCTGGGCAATCCTGTAAAGTAGTTCTGGTTTGGAGCCCTCATCTGTGATAATTGATCCCAAATACTTAAAGCTTGTGACTCTTTCCAGTTTCTGTCCATTGACCTTTATTTCTGCACTGATGCCACTGGTGTTGTTTGTCATCAGTTTGGTTTTTTCGGCGCTAATCTCCATACCGTATGCTGTGGAGGTTGTGTCGAGGCGTTCAACCAAGTCAGTCAGTTCTTTTTCATCTCCTGCTAAACCATCATTATCATCTGCGAAACGAAGTTTGTTGATTGTTCTTCCTCCGATGCTGACAGTGCCCTTGTGGTCATGCAAGGTATCTTCCATGATCCTTTCCAGGAAAATGTTGAAGAGTGTAGGTGACAGTATACATCCCTGTCTGACTCCAACTGTTGTTCGAAACCAATCTCCTCTGCTGCCATTGATGAGGACAGCACTGGTGGTTTTGTCATAGAGGTGCTCAACAACCTGCACCAGGTTTGAGCTGATATTGTACTTCCTCATAGTTGCCCATAAGGCTGCATGCCATACCCAATCAAAGGCCTTTTTGAAATCTATAAAGACGTGGTATAGATTCTGCTGATGCTAAGGGTATTTCTCTGCTTGAGGCTGTTTAGAATTATCTTCAGCATGACTTTGCTTGGGTGACTGATCAAACTGGTGGTTCTGTAGTTTTGGCACAACTGTAGGTTTCCTTTCTTGGGGAGCACGATGACCAAGGATTGAGTCCATGTGGTGGGCCATTCTCCTGTTTGCCATATCTTGTTGCAGATTGTTGTTAGGACTGTGACTATCTCTTCTCCTCCTGCTTGAATGAACTCTGCTGGTATGTTGTCAACGCCGGCTGACTTTCCTTTCTTTAGTGACCTAACTGCAATTTCTACTTCTTCACGAAGAATGGGGTTGTCATCAATTTCTTCTGCCTGAGGGCAATTTAGTACAGCTGGATCTCCTTGGGTGTTACGTTTGTATAATTCTGAGCAGTATTCTGTCCATCGCTTGAGGATCTCTTGATCTTCTGTGAGGCATTTTCCTGATTTGTCTTGGATGGTGGTAGTTTTCCCTTGTTTATGTGTTGTGAGATCTTTCACCAGTTGATTCATAACAAAGACTTATAAAACTGGTACTAGCAGCTGCCTCTCTTGGCGCTCAACATTAAGAGATTAGCGTTAGGATTGGTTGGTCTCGTGTCAGGTTAATGTGACTAGATGGGACATGATGCTAAATGTCTGCGTCATGATGCTCCAGTGCTAGACATCACTATAACCTGCCATACTGCAGACATCGTAGCGATAAGACTCCTGAAAATTGTTAAAGCTACGTTAAAAATACACACACACACACACACACACACACACACACACACACACACACATATATATATACTTGGGGTAACTACGTGCAGGCGGGATTGTCCTTGACTTCCACTCAAATAACCAATATCAACAAAGAAATCAGTTAAAATGGCATTTCACATATATGCTGACCAAACTTAATATATCTAGTCATACCTGCTAGACGCATCAAATATGCGAAAGATTTTCAATTCTGACTCTTTGGGTCACTGTTTGGGGCTAGGGATGAGCACCAGTAAGGTTTGTGGTTTGTGGCAGGGGGCATTTATGAACACGAACCATTGCAGTTACTCTAGTTTTACTGGTTTACTTGTACAGCCGTTAATTTTGTCTCCTTTCATATGTCGATTGCTTCAAAAATAACAACTACACATACACATAGAAAGACCGACAATAATTATCGGTAGTCCTTAAATGTCACGAGATTAACAGACATCAAAGGCACCGACTTGTAATGTTGACATTCCGTCCAGAACAAACGTAAACCATCATCCACATCAGGAATCTAATTAGTGCTTGCAAGGCATTCAGCACTGCCTAATTTGATGGGGGGTGGGGTATGCGGGGCTTGTTGAAGCTTTGTTGTTGTTGCTATGCTAGCTCCAATATTTCAAATATTCTACAACATCACTTGTTTATATTGAGATTGACTCTGCACCGAGTAACCTGGGATTTATTGCGGTCAAACCATCGACATTTACATATTTTGATGGGGCTTTAGGCTTATTCCTTCTTCAATGACGAGTTTGCCCCGTTAGGAATAAAGTATTTTTTCATATATATATATATATATATATATATATATATATATATATATATATATATATATATATATATATATATATATATATATATTAGAGTACTTCTTCAAACGTGAAAGAATTTACAGAGTTTATTAATTTAAAATTATTCCCCCCAAAGTGGATTATCTTCCAGTCCAAATGGCTGTTTTCATCCGATCCTCAGTTTTTCACGGTAATGAACATTTTAGTGCTAGTCTGTTGTGTAGTAGGAATAAAAGATATCTTTTAAAGACACACAGACAGACATGTATGTATATTTCGGATACAGCTAGATGAGTAGGGAGAAGGCGGGTAAATTATAATTATGTGAATAGGTGATTGATGTCATGTATGTATGTATGTAGGTATGTATCTATGTATCTATGTATGTATGTAGGCATGCATGCATTCATGCATGTATGCATGTATGTATGTATGCAAGCGTGTCTGTATATTTGTATCCATATACGTATAGGTTTTAACGGCACAAGTACAAGTTAAGAGTTTCTATCAATAATTACAAAAAACTTCAGGTAGATAAACCCTCCTAAGTAAATATACCTAGATATGTAATCCTTAAAGATAAAATGAATGGTCAGTGAAAGGATTCGCTTTCGTAAATACCCACGTCTAGTCACAGATAGAGAAACATTTGTCGGCCCCTTCTCATCCACCCCACAGAAAAGAAAGTCGACACTACATTCTGTGTGGATGACCAATCTTACCTCCAAGAAGTCATGAGGATATAGTTTCCATGGCAGATCTCTTTATATAGTCATATATGCACAACAGAATCCACAGTTTCAGAAATATTAAATAATATTGCTTCCCTAATTAAACCAAAGTACCCTAGCATTTAGTGCATTTTGTTCTGTGTTGATGGAAACAGATCCCAGAATGAAGAGAACTTTAGTGGCAGACGGAACAAGCCCATACGGAAAATTGTATCTGAGAAGTAAAAATTCGGTGTTACTGTGGCAATGGTTCTGCATTTTAGAAAATAATAATAAAATAAATTAAAACAACATAAAACACATATTCTCATAGTATCGAGGAATGGGAATGACACCATGACAATGGGACAAAGTTTTCTGAACAAATTCTTAAGAGCTCTTGGTTGACTATTTTAAATGAATATTAATGTAGAACCTATTGGGAACGAATCTGTCTGTATCAGTGAAACTTACAAATAATACCATTCTGTATAATTATGTGGATATAATCCCGCCGGATTGAAGCGTTTTTACATCTGGAAAATACTAGACGACAGTAAGGTCGTATATTGATGGACAACATTGCAAAATTCAACTGGAAACAAATGTGCCTGATAGTTTGTTACATCTGGAAATTACCAAGGAACTACACATAAACAGCATTGCACTGATTCAAATGGAAGCAAATACATCAACACATTTCAGAAATGTAATTGTTTCGATAGGACCAGATCTTAATCTGCCAGTAATAAGAATTTTGCCATTCCGTGATCGATGCTAATTACGCCCTTTGTTCCGTGCAATATCGTCTTTCTTTTCTCCAGCGGATTCTTTTGAAGATAGAGACGTAAAATTGCTAACATTAAACACAGAGTAAAGATTTAAAATTAGTAACTCCTATTAAGATGATTCCTTTAGTATCGATCGTTACAATCCTGGTTTCATGAAGATAATATGCATGGTGCGAACAATCCATCTGTTATGATGTAGAAATGACAGATGTTTGCCTGCAATTTACCTAATTGGATAGATAAGATGGACAAATATATAGACGCATTAATTGATGAATGTATTGGTATGTTGTTGGTTAATGAATATGTCAATGGTTCGGTGGATATACAGATTAACGGATTATATCAGTCTTTAACGCGCTACGGCGTGATGTACACGTGAAAAGGACAACACCTTTATTATGCTACATAGACTTATACTAATTTAAGGGGTAACAAGTTTGCTTCTTCATATTTTTATGACTGTTACCTATTTTCATCTGAAAAATATATTGGTATTTTAAGAGGACAATTCTTGATCATCTACTGTTCAAGAGGGAAACTATTGGGGGGGGGGGGCGCGTTGATTAATATTTTGCCTATGCAGCAATAAGGTTATAATATAGTGGAAAATCTGGTACCATCTACCTACTGACAAAGCCACATAATGAACAGTGATACTGTCATCCATTCATAGAGTCTTTTATCACCTATCTGTTTGCTAAATTAAACATAATATCATCATCATCATTATCATCATCAATCCCTTAACCTAAGAGGTCGTTGGAGCACCACAGTTGACTTTGCAACCAATTCTCTCCATCTTTCCCTGTTCTCTACTGCCTTTTGGGAATCTCCAAATCCCATGCCTGCCCACTCCTTAATGTTGTCTTCCCACCTCTTTTTCTGTATGCCTCTTCTTCTGCACCCTCGCACTGTGCCTTGCAAGATTGTTTTTGCCAGTTCAGATGACCTTGAGACATGACCGTACCACTTCAGTTTGCGCTTTTTTACAGTAGTCAAGAGGTCTTCATATGATCCGATGGCTCGTTGGATCCTGTTGTGGACTTCTTCATTGGTTACATGGTCAATGTATGAGATGCCCAAGATATTGCGGTAGCATCTCATTTCGAAGGTTTGAATCCTTCTTTGTAGATCTGATGTGAGCGCCCATGTTTCAAAAGCACACAGAAAGATAGATATGACAATCGAGCCTTATTTTGGAACCAAAAGCAATGTTGGTATCTTTCCATATTGGTCTCAACCTTGTTATTATTACTGTTGTCTGAGCAATCCTGTAAAGCAGTTCTGGTTTGGAGCCCTCATCTGTGATAATTGATCCCAAGTACTTACAGCTTGTGACTCTTTCCAGTTTCTGTCCACTGACCTTTATTTCTGCACTGATGCCACTGGTGTTGTTTGTCATCAGTTTGGTTTTTTCGGCGCTAATCTCCATACCGTATGCTGTGGAGGTTGTGTCGAGGCGTTCAACCAAGTCAGTCAGTTCTTCTTCATCTCCTGCTAAACCATCAATATCATCTGCGAAGCGAAGGTTTGTGATTGTTCTTCCTCCGATGCTGAAAGTGCCCTTGTGGTCATGCAAGGTATCCTCCATGATCCTTTCCAGGAAAATGTTGAAGAGTGTAGGTGACAGTATACATCCCTGTCTGACTCCAACTGTTGTTCGAAACCAATCTCCTCTGCTGCCATTGATGAGGACAGCACTGGTGGTTTTTTCATAGAGGTGCTCAACAACCTGCACCAGGTTTGAACTGATGCTGTACTTCCTCATACTTGCCCATAAGGCTGCATGCCATACCCAATCAAAGGCCTTTTTGAAATCTATAAAGACGTGGTATAGATTCTGCTGATGCTGAGGGTATTTCTCTGCTTGAGGCTGTTTAGAATTATCTTCAGCATGACTTTGCTTGGGTGACTGATCAAACTGATGGTTCTGTAGTTTTGGCACAACTGTAGGTTTTCTTTCTTGGGGAGCACGATGACCAAGGATTGAGTCCATGTGGTGGGCCATTCTCCTGTTTGCCATATCTTGTTGCAGATTGTTGTTAGGACTGTGACTATCTCTTCTCCTCCTGCTTGAATGAGCTCTGCTGGTATGTTGTCAACGCCGGCTGACTTTCCTTTCTTTAGTGACCTAACTGCAATTTCTACTTCTTCACGAAGAATGGGGTTGTCATAAATTTCTTCTGCCTGAGGGCATTTTAGTACTGCTGGATCTCCTTGGGTGTTACGATTGTATAATTCTGAGCAGTATTCTGTCCATCGCTTGAGGATCTCTTGATCTTCTGTGAGGCATTTTCCTGATTTGTCTTGGATGGTGGTAGTTTTCCCTTGTGTATGTGTTTTGAGATCTTTCACTAGCTGATATGCCATTTTGCTGTCATTTCTACTCAAACTGTCTTCGATTTTGCAGCATTGTCTTTCTATCCAGGATTCCTTTGCCTTTTTCATGCCTTTCCTGATCATATTGTTTATCTCTTCGTATTCTCTCGCTCCTTCATTATCTCTTTTTCCTTTTTTTCAGTTCTCTTCTTTTGTCGCATAGGTCAAGGACGTCTGTCGTGACCCAAGATTTCTTTGTTCGACGATATTTGCCAATGATCTCGCTAGCTGTGCTAGTCACAGCTGTGTTGAATGTGGTTGTTAAGGACCCTAGGTCGGTGCCTTGGCTGTCCAGCGTTATCAAAGGTGCAAATTTACTATCTATCATTGCTTGGAAGGCTTCTGTGACTTTTGGCTCTTTCAATTTTTCAAGGTCAAATCTGATTCTTGGTTGGTTAGGCTTTTTGATCATTTTCAGGTGGAAGCGAAACGTTGTCATTAATAAATCATGGTCACTTCCAATATCTGCTCCTGGAAAACTTCGTGTTCTGGCGATATTCAGCCCTGTGCAGAATCATAATAACATCAATCAAATGATACTATTTAATCAATGAGGAGGCGTTTTATGAGGTATGGTTACTTGATCTGGTATATGAACTTCATTTCTACTGGTCTTCTTTGGGGTATATATTAGGGTTTCTGACTAGTGTCTTATATTAACATCAAATTGTGAGAGTTCCCCCTTAGGATTCCTTACATTAAAACTCAATTACAATATCAAATGAAGGCATGAGAGTTATCATTGTCGTAATAATGCTATATAATGTGCACTGCCAACTAAATATAAGATATTATATGGTTGATAGCTTAGCTGCTGACTAAATATGAGATTTTATAGGGTTTTTAATGTGCACTGCTGACTACATATATAAGAAAATGGTAAAACAACTACTAAACAGTATGTCAGCATTGAAATCTATGAAGACCACCGCAAAAGGTGCATGTTAAACTCGTCTCTTGACCGTTTCCAAGCCGATGACCTTGACCCTTGCACTATCAACTTTTTCGTGTGATAAGGTGTCCGACCTTGGTAAAGTTTGGTGAACAATATATATATAGGGGTTAAAAAGTGAAAAGGAAAGATGCTACCTCCTGAAATTATCCCTTGCTCTGACCATGATCTTCAAGCAGGGAGTACGACTGTAAATACGCGAGACAGTGAAGTCAAGATATATTAAAAGGCTAAAATTTCATTCAGATATCTTCAATGGATCCAAACTTATACCAGGACATAGATAGAAGTCACTAATTTATATTTCCCCTGCCGTGACCCCGACTTCAAGGTGCAGTGGCGTGGTTTTGGTATGTGGCACGCTGTCTTATTATACATTATAAGTTGTAAACGTTTCATTAATAAGTTATATCACGGACGAGGATACAAGTCAGAACTACATCGTCCCATGCAGTGACCTTCGCCTTGAGGCAGTGAGCATTAGTAGTATTGTAATGGCACATATGGCGTTATATGTTACACAACACGTTGCCTATACTTGATATATAATTGACTCATTCAAATATATTCTGGAGTTCAAAACATACGGTCTAATCATGGTATTTGCTTGGGCAACAATCCTTGATAATCCCTCCGACGGTTAGGAAGATATGGGCGGGTCAAGCAAATCTTAACTGTCGGACGGACGCACGGACAATGCCCTAACCAAAGGCGCCGCGCATAAAAAAAATGCGTATTGTCATGATAAATGGTATCTTAACACAACAGGCAGACAATGTCATCAACTTTTGATGTAATATACATTTATGAATGAATTTTTCAGTAATTAAATGCCGATGTATTGTCTAAACAAACGTTTTACTTTATTATGAATACTGACGAAACTTTCCTCCATTTTGGGATTCGATTTTGGATGTTGACACGGTGATCTTTCTTAATTGACTAGCAGCATTTTAAATGGTAGAGTTCGCATTCTAAATTCTCAAACTTACACACTGAAGAAAAAAGGAAGTCCTGTTGAGTACATACGTCCAAAATCTCCAAATCCTAATGCTGGAAATTTTGCAAGGAAAGTAGAAAAGAACCAAGTAAATAAGTACGGTTCAACCTAGATACAATACATACCACGATAACACCCTTCAGGAATCTGTTTGTTCAGTCATGAAAGAAAAAGCTTTTCATCCTCATGATCAATGGAAATAATTCCACGCAATCATTACAGTCTTCATGAAATGAAGTGTTTGCTCGCGACAAGTTCCCAAGTATTTTTTGCATGGTAGCATTTTTTCCCGATGGTACTCAATGGATTTTATAGGAAGATAACGTAGTCAGAACTCTTCGTGCGTCTTAATTGTTTCGTTGAAATGTAGTATAAATCTTTCATTATAGATCCAAGTACCCTTCAAAGATCAAAGCAATTTTAATGTCTTTTTTTAATACGTTTTGCAAGGAGCTTGTGAGTTTTATGCGGCAATATGTTACAGATACAGTTCTCTAATACACGTTCACACACAAGCACACACTGAAAGTACGAGTGATAAACTACTGTTATTGCTATAAAACCTACAAATGTAGATTTTTTTTAATGGATCCTCTATAAACTGATTTCAATATATTTTCAAGGCCCCTTTTTTGCCAGTGTCATTCCAAAGACCGCAAAAAAATTCCCGGTGAGAAAGGCACTTAGCTCCCGTTTTTTCTGAATGATATAGCCCATAACGTGTAAAACAACAAACCTGAGAAAACCTTTAAATATGGACAAGAGGCTCACATGAGAATAATATCACTCACTTGTTCTACACACGAACATCAAGCTGTCAGTCAGATATCACAACACCCCATTAATATGCGCAAACTTCGCGCATATTCCAAATTATACAAGATCTTAACAATACTTGGCTATATAAAAATGTTTGATGAAGGTCTGATCAGAATTACAACCTCTGGGGTGGTAAGTAACTCAGCCAATCAGAAGCTAGAACAAATCATTGATATTCACAGGTATCATTAATAATACAACTCCTTTTTGATGGTAATGATATAATCGAGTACACCAGAACGCCGGATTGATACTGGCTTTTATAATCCATTTCCTCCAAGAGATTGATGATATAAGCTTACATATCAAGGCTGATCGAGATACAGTCTGTAGTGTGGTAACAAATTCAGCAATTAAATCTAAAGTCACAATACCACGAAAAACATTATACCGGACACAACGTAACTAAACGATCAATTTTTACATTATTTATAATCTACGTATGAACTAAATACTGATATAATCGATTCCAAATCAAGTATTGCGAGGTTTTCTTCATGTTCTACAACGCACATTATCTTGTGCACATAACAATGTGGATTACATTACTATTCTGTTAGCAGAACAAACATGAAATTATTTTTTTCATTTTATCAGATATAAATGTGTTCTGTTCACTTTGACAGATAGATATGAACCTGATCACTTAATTGATATGAAATTGTGAGTCGATGCTGATATTAGGAAGTTGTGAAGCAAAGATATGACTTTCAGAAAATACCCTGCAAAAGGTTAGTTATATTCAGACGACTCTATATGTAACACATATTTGTCACCTTGTTTTATTGCGCCTATTTTAACCAAAAACTCGGGTCCAGTCTGGCCTGCCACAGTGTTGGGTGCTAGTACTATTTTCATGTCGCATTTAATCAAGACTGGATCTATAGTACGATCCGGTTTCAGATTATATATTATGACTATTTTGTATTTTAAGCTCATGTTTCTCCAAATTTAATATTGTAATTCACTCTCTTCACTGCCTTCCTTTATATCCTACTTGTTCAAATTGGGACGTTGGAGTGACATGCTGTGATTTC
Organism: Megalonaias nervosa; assembly: GCA_016617855.1. Taxonomy (NCBI): domain Eukaryota; kingdom Metazoa; phylum Mollusca; class Bivalvia; order Unionida; family Unionidae; genus Megalonaias; species Megalonaias nervosa. Next base: position 10,786 of record JAECUM010018130.1, read on the forward strand.
CAATAGTTTCACATCTTCGAAATCACTAGCGAGATTTGCATCATTGATTGCAGGTTCGTTATTTGCAAATATCATCATCATCGTCATTATCATCATCTACAAATGCAGGATGTTAAAATGAATAATCAGAATCAATGCCACCAACTTGTGCAGTTTATTATGCTGAGAGGCACAATACAGACTGCACCTTCGATACACCCAATTTAGTTATTGATAAATGCTTTACTTTAGAGTACGCCTCTTCTTTATCAAAATAACATGTTTAATATTGGAGATAAATGGACACAGTACAACTGGAAAATAAAAACGTATGAATAACAAAATAACAATTACTCATTTCTATCATAACCTTAAGAGTACAAACATAAAATGAAGAAAAAAAAACTATTACAAAGGGAACATCCAAAAAGATAACCAGTTAAGCTGTAATTGAAGTGAAATATATCTTTAAAATAATACAAGCCCTTGTTGAGATTCCTCTATACAAAGTATAAGTAATTCTTTCCCTTTTGAGTATTTTTTGTTCTTTTTATTTTTTCATTCATTGTTTACATGTTCAAAATTCATTAAAATCATTATTCTAGTGTAGGCATCTCTGGAACTACGAATCTACAATACTCTTTCCAAGGCAAGCACCATTCAACAGCATAACAGCACACTAAAAGATTTATCCTCTTTGGCCATTTCACTCGTTGTATACTGCAATTGTTTATATTTTGTTAAACAACGGAAAACAATGTATTATACTGTGCGTTTTGTTTGCTGGTAAGTTTTAAATTTTCCCATTGTATGTGTTTTCATATCCATACATGAGTGGGCTGTTGCGAACGATTATACAGCAATAATTTTGATGTTATTTCAGTCTCGTCATATACTACACGTGTGGGTTGATGCAAAAATAATACCGTGCTTTCATCCGCATATTTTGGTATTTTTATTTGAGTGATGCGGTTTTAATCTTGTTTTATTCCTACAGAAGTGGGTTTTGATGCCAAATGTTATAATGCTCTTTTGCTTGCTAAATGTGTACTGTATATGTGCAGTCATTGGCCCATTTAAAATTCTCATGTTAAATGACTGACAAGCAACCGTTGCCGTCGTGACTTATAACAAGCATATTTAAAGCAGTTAGAAGAATATTGTCTTCACTGAAGACTTCCATTTTCAGTCAAGGATCACACAAAATATTGACAGATATTAACAAATTCAAAAAGTGCGTACAATAAAGGAATAACCACCAGATGAACAAAAACGGCCTTAGAGGAAGAAAACGTTACAGACACGTGATTAATACAGTTTAAGCTTATACTGGTGGAGTCGGTGTTTGTATTATAGATGGATAGATTGATGGATGAACGGACGGACGGACGGATGAATAGATATACAAAACTGAATCTATCATCTGGACGATCCCGCTCAATGCTTAGCAATTGATAAAAAAGTAAAAATAAAAAAAAAATTCAGCACAAATTAAAATGCACAAGACTATGATCAATATTTCACTGTCGGTGGAATTTTGAAATTAATTTCAGCTCCTACACCATTAACAAAGAATTTTTATCTTTTTTCTCCCATTCGCGTTTTACAATCACATTTTGTGCTCAGTACCGATCACTCTCAAAATATCTTTACTAATCTTCCCCCACCTCCGAGGATTTATGTGTACTCAGGTTTTCTATCGCCATTATTCGTTCATTTATGCAACAATGTATTGTATATGCATTGTATTGGCTGTGCTTTTTTGCATATGTCAACTAACAAAGTTCTGTTCCATTCTCTACTAAATCTTTAGATTTGTGTATTATCTGTCAGTAGTGAAGTGGGCCATTATAGGGACAATGGGGACTTAATGTTAAAAAAGGATATAACGAATACAGGGACAAAATTTATAGGGACAAGGGGTATATCAAATATAAGGACAAAATTTATAGGGACAATGGATTGGACTTGTAGGGACAATAGGAATGGAACAGGGATGACGTTATGGTACTGGACATTGGCAACAATGTTGCAAGTGGCTGACCTCAATCGGGCTAAACAGTGACAGCGGAAAAAATGCTATAATGCTTGGCGGGGCGGGACATATAACTCTATATAAATTATAACATGTGTTCTGCCGAGAACTTCCGCGCAACACGCAATCCAATCATTTAATTCAGTCCGCATCAACTGCGTTTCAGTTAATTGCTCGTGGGGAGCGGGATTAGAGCCACACTCTCCGCGTTTGATTTCTTTAGGAAAGCGGAATTGGAGCCACACTCTCCTCAAATTTATGGGTGCATTGAACGCTGTTTAATTGTGATGTCCGTCCGAGGCAAGGGAGGAGGGTGGGTTGGTTTGCTCCGGTCCACAGGAAGGTGCTCAGAGACTCCAGGATCATGGCCTAAAATTTGTCGTCTTGCACAATTTTGAAAGAAAACTCTGTGCTGTTTTGATTTAGTTAGAAGAGACTGGGATACCTTTGCTGACAGCTATGTTAGGTTCTTAATCTAGGTTTGCCACCTTGTGTGGCTGACCCTGGTGGTCCTGGGTTTTAGACCACCTTATGTGTTATGAAATTTGGGGTCTTACATGCTCCTTAGAGCTAGAGTTTTAGTTGACGCTTTGTGCTGCTGGGCCTGATGGTCATGGGTATTTTGACCACCTTATAAATAATAAATTTTGGGTCTTATTTGCTAGTATTGTCTATTTACTTTGTCATCTTGTGAGGCGGGGCCTGATGGTCTTGGGTGTTTTGACCACCTTGAGTTATTAGATTTGGGGTCTTATTTCGCTCGTATTGTCTTTTTGCCACCTTGTGCGGCTGGGCCTGGTGGTCTTGGGTGTTTTGTCCACCTTATAACTTTAATTTTTGGTCTTACTTATACTAGTATTTTCGTTCATGCCTATTGATGTTATATAGCTGTCACCTTTGGTCATAGTATGTTGTTAGGAGTGATGTTGTTAGTTATTAGAATTTTCTATAGGATTAGATTGATAAATGGTAGAGAAAGAGAAAGAAAGAGAAATTTCTTTTGAATTTTTAATATGGTAATAGTAATTTTTATTATGAGATCCTATTTTCAGGATGTGATTTCCCTTTAGGGATTTGGAGAGCGAGGTGTGTCGTCCCATCTGGTGGTGGGTCCGAGAACGAGCAAAGCGAATCCATGTCCTAGGCGACATGAATGCTTTCGCCTCTCACCGATAAGGGCACCACACCGCGCCCCCCTGCAAGCCCTTCCTCGGGTATGTCTATTCTTAATTTATAATTTTAGAATGTTGTTCCTGCTTTAAATGTTTTATGTATTTGGTCATTCCTATTTATCAGGTTGGTGCAAGGTAACCTGAGATTGTTCTACTGCTGGTTCTCGGTTATTTGTTCTCTTGTTAATTTTCTATTTATATTTTAGCTACCCTTAATTAACTATTTCTAGTACTTAGTTTGCTGTAAATTATCCTTGATTGACGGGGGGGGGGGCAGTTGTCGCTACCACGATGGAGATGGGGTCCGCCGTATGACAGACATTATCATCCCGACGCGGACGACATCCGGCATTTCCCATAACACCCTATTCCTCTTCCTCCGCCCCCTTTGTAAGGTCAGTCAAGGTTTTAGTAGTGATATATATGTTTGTTTTGGTGCTGTTGAGTATTAATCTTTTATCTGATTTATTATTTTAATTCCTTGGGTTGACGCTGGGTATCCTATTTTTGCATTGGGGCTGTTGTCTCTGCCCTCAGTTTAGATGTTAATTATACTTGACTAACGCTGCACTTATTGTCTCAAGCACGGACGTGAAGGAAAACATCCCCTCTCACCAACTACCCATATCACTTACCAAACCATTCACAGTAATGAGAGTGCTAACCTAACATAACTTTTTATACAAAACCACGATACTTTCTGTCAATACATAGTAGAGAAAGAAAGTTTTTATATACAAATCAGACCATTACCTACAATCACATTAGCAAAGGAATTAGTGTTTATAGTCACACTACTCCACATTCACAAATATTATTTACTTTAGGGACAAGGGTTTGTTAACCGAAAAAGACACACACATATACAAACAAACGTACGCGCACACACATATACACAAATACACATACAAACAAACATACGCGCGCACACATACACACAAAGAAATATACACACACATACAAACGTACGTGCCCGCACAAGCACACACACGCACATACACAATCATATCATTGGCAACTTAATCAGTCTCTCTTTTCTAGAGATCTGGTTAGCCCTGAGAATGACTAGTTTTTTAACTCCAAATACACCTGGATAATGATGACATCTCCCAGGTCAGGCCCCACACACGAAACGTCTACTCTAGTCGTTGTCCCAATTGATTTGTCTAGTTGGGAGCGCAGTGGGGGGTTGAGTGGCCTCATCATCCCAGTTTTCACTCTGAGGGATAGTGAAGACTTCCTGATGTCTTCTATTCTGCAGCCTGGGATGGTGAGGTCTCCTTATCTCCTGCTGACGCTGCGGCTCCCACTCTTGCCGCTGTCTCTCCAACTCCTCCTCCAAGTTTTCCAGCTGGGGAACAGCGTCTCTTGGTACTGATGGTAGTACTTGTGGTTGTGGCTGACGTTGTTGTGGAGATGGTATTGGCTGTGGAGGCGTCTTCACCTCAGGCTTGACCTCACACAAAGGCCTAAGTATGACGTGAAGCAAGATAGGTCTTTTCTCTTCCTTCTTCTTTTGCCTCCTCTTCTTCTTCTATTCTGGCATTTTCTGCAATGGCCTCCATGGCCAGCACATCCAGTATGTGCCGCGCATACTCCAGGTGCATTTGGAGTTCCAACAATTTGCTTATTCTTCTCATGTTAACGAGTGAACGCTGGGTAACCAGACTGACGAACGCTACGATTTATATCTCTGATGCGCGGACATGAAGGAAAACATCCCCCTTACATAAAAACTAACACTATTCATATCATAACCAAAAAAACATGGAACGCGCGGACCTAAAAGAAACACTCACGTTCACCTACAAACACACTTTAATCCCACTTCTGCCTATAAAAAACCACACAGACTATCTTAAAAGTTAGGGAAATGAAGTGTGTATAGGCACACTTCTATTTTTATTAAACCTACAGATAAAAACACAAAATTATATGATTGGCAATTTGACTAGTATCTCTTTCCTAGATTGTTGGGGGTAGCCCTGAAAAGGGCTGTTTTGTTGCAGGGGTTATGGCAATCCTTTATCGTCTAAGATTGCGTCCTCGTCTGGCCGCAGGCTTTCCCACACGGCAGTCCACAAAACCTCTGTGTCTTCTGCTGCTGTTGCTGTTCTCTCTGCTGTTTCTGAAGTCTGTACTTCTCAGTCCATTCTTCTTGCTCCTTCTCGATTTCGTTCTTAAACACCTCTTCTATCAGGTCTTGGGTTACTTTCAGCATCTTGACATTTTCAATCTCATCAGGCTTAGGTATCAGGCTTTGCCTGACACGATGTAAATTCACGTAGACTTCGTTCAGTTTAGCTAAATTAGAAGGCAATCTTCATAGGCGGATGAGTCAACCATGGATGGTCAGACTGGAGACCGCCCTCGCTTTATATGTCTCAAGCGGGGACGCGATAGAAAACATCCCTACAATTTTTGGGGTAGAAACGTTATGTAGCTTATTTTTTATGGTGAGGAATAGAGAGAAGGCAAAGAGCATATATTCACAGTATTTTTTTTTAAAGAAAAACAAACCACCAATACTTTTTTAAAAACAGAACATTTTTATTTAACTAACAAACAACCAACACATCATATAACAATTTTTCAAACAAACCATTTTTGACAAGGTTGACAACGTTGTGAAATCATGTTAGACTGCCACGGATGGAGGTCATTGGACCATTGATGTACACTACGTCTCCTAACTAAAGATAAGAGATAGCCATAACGGTCACAAAACCATTGATCTACTTTTTCATCGTTTCTAGAAGAGTCACGATCAAAATAAGTCACTAAATGTTCTAAGGGATATCCAAGACTGCGTTGATAAAGAAAATACACACAATATTGTCCACACACCATTTAATCTTTGCCTTGTAATTTTACATTATTGAAGCGAGTCGTCTGGGCATTTCTTCTCATACAGTCGATGATGTCGTCTTCCAAAGGCGGTAATCCATACGAATCAAAATACTCCACATAACCATCTTTAGGAAAGTGAGTTCCTGGGAGATGAATATTGTCCGTATTGATGACATAAGCTTGATGGTCTTTAGGCTTGCGATGAGGCAGTTCATCTTTAGCGCACAAGACAGGATTCCAAGAAGCGGTGTACAAACTGTTTTTCAAAAGCTAATAAAGTTCCCAGGTATCCATTTTTTTTCTTGTTTCACAGGTAATGATAAGTCGTCACTTCAATCCTGACATTTTGATTGAAAATCACTGTCAAGTAATTGTCTCGTTCCTTCATCTCCGCACTCTGGGCCAAGAGAGATTCAATGCAATGGATCTTTAGAGCAGTTAATGGAGGGCAAGAATGATCATACAAGTCTTTATACCACTGATGCAACACTGCTTTTTCCCAAGCGCCCTCCAGATACTCGTCCAATTTTTCTTCTTCACACATCATTAGGCATTTATCGTGTTGATTTTGACTGGGATGATCGTTTTGACATCAACAGCAATCTTTTTTGGTCAACGCTGTAATTTTTTCGGCTAGATGTTTAGCAAAACAGGAGACTAAAAGTTCTTCTTGGTCTGGCCGTCTGGACATCACCATGTCCTCTTCGTCTTTGTCTTTTTTGGTCGATGGTTCTGCTTCCGTGATATCTTCCCATTCCATTTCCAAAGATTCTCCACCATTCCAAGAAGGATAAGTGTCTTCCATAACTTCTAATAGTCTAGAATGACTTCTCAAACTTTTGATTTCTGTCGTATTGTCGAATTCGGCAAACAAGATGACGTTCATCGTCTCGGGTAGAGCTGTACCAAACTGAAGTTCCACACAAATCTGGCCTGATTTTTTAGGGTGGAAATGTCCCTCATCGCTGCCTTGGTCTGGAGTGAAATCAAAAGCCCACAAAGTGTAGCCTCCTCCATAATCACCGTACGTAATAGCGTGGCTTCTGTTGGTCCCTAACTGTCCGGTGGCTTCATACAGGGACATGTACGACCTGAAGTAATTCTTCTTGTCAAAGTCAGGTTCGAGAGGTCTGGTACACAAGGTCTTGCCATCGCGACTGACTTCGATTTTCGACACGTTGAAGTGCTGAAACTCGAAAGAATTGGTAGTGAGGGATCCGTTGAAGGCTTCATTGCTGACGATATCAATAATTAAACGTTTGGATAAATGTCCTTGGAACAGATGATCTTCGATCATGGAAAGCTGTCCAGTGGGAATGGTGAAAGTTTTCACATCCACTGGTCGTATCGGATACTTGGCGGTCGTTCTGCTCAAAGTGTGACTGATGTCGTTTCCCACCTTAGGTAACACTACCACGCGTCGCACGTACAGTCTTACTTCTTCGATGAGTTTTGTAATCGCCAGCAGTATCAGTTATCAAATGGAAAGCGGTACTGCTGAGATTCAGTCTAAGACGGACATCCACGCCGTTCAGCAAATGTTTCTCTTCCAACCACATGTCCAAATGCAAACGATCCATCAGTTCTAAACTTTGGCTTTTTTATTTTTTCTTGACGGGTTTTAAAATCCCTCATTATCATTTAGGTTTTCGAACTTGGCCTCTTTGCCCTCTTTGTCTACTGTGTCAGGTTTCATACCACACAAGCATCCAGATGGGTGTTTTTAACTGCTATTCAGATCTATGTAATCTTCAGGCTGTCCATTGATTTCAAATTCGATGGGAGCTGATCCTGAGGCCTTGACAGAGGAGACGGGATGAAATTCCACCCATTGGGATTCTTGCATCGTCATCATGGTGGTGGAATGGCAAACAGATCCAGTTCCAACATGGAACATGCGCAAGACTTTCTGTGCATCATGATTTTCGCTCACTGCTGTTTAATAATCAGAAACGTCTAATTATCGGACGGTACTTCTGTTCTTGGTCTTTCTAGCTCTGGGGGTGTGAAGGCCTCTGAAGGGGTGTCCTCGTCGTCGTCTCTTTCTGCCTCATCCTTGCTGTGGCGTCAAGGAAGCAGGAATGCCTGACTCGGCAGCGTCCAGGGCATTTATATGAGTTTCTCGACGGCCCAAAATGTCTTTGCCGATGATAACATTTTGGAGAAATTCTTTGCCTTGCGTCAAAGCGGCATCTTTCAACGCGTGCAATCCTCGTGTCACCATCGGTTTCAAAACGGGAGCCACCGAACGAAAGGCCGATTTCAAAATATCTCCTAAACCATGTCCTCGCTGTCGAACGACTCCTCGGGACACAGGATATATGACTTACAAGTCGTTAGAGAATCGTTTTCGAAAATGGAGTGTCACCGTAACGTTTCCTTTGGCGAATTGAATATTTTGTCCCACATCTCCTTTAATAGCATGGTTGACAGTGTCGAAATACGACTTACTGACGGGCAAATAGTGACGATGTACAAATTTGCGGTGAACGTGGTAGGTGTTTCCACCTTCCTCGTCAGCGTTCTTGGCAGAATCCACTTTGAAAAGAATGACACTCAGCAACGGTACGGAGGTGTGTCCCACCACGTTGTACTCCACCACATCAGAGTACACAAACATCAGATTTAATCCTTGGTTCAGTTCTACTGGGGAGCGAAAATTGCTCACAAAGTTCGACCTGCTGGTGATGAATGGTATCTTAATCTTTTTGGTTTGTATATTCGTGACCATCTTGAGGTCTCCACCCAAAATGTCAAACAATTCAGGACAAAATTTAATGGCCACCGTTTTCTCATCCGGAAATTTCATCAGCAGGCGACGAGCCACTCGATGGTGTCAGGTTTGTTCTGTTTGCCCAGAGCTTTGCCAAACGCTGGATTGAATCTGACAACAATCGTGCGCACTAAATGTTGACCGCTAAAAAAATAGCCTGCAAGAACTTTCAACAGATAGATGTGCCGAAAACAATCAGAAGGCGGTAGTTGTATCTTAGAGGCATCTGCAGGCTTGTTTTCTATCAAGTACTGTTGCATTTGCTCGTTCAGAACTTCGACCTCAATAGTGTTTTGATTTTCAACGATATTTAGGATTTCTGTAGGGTGAATCATTTCGACCAAAGCCACTTCCCAATGGGCTTCGTGATCCAACTGGATGGTCTGAGATAATTTGGCCGTGAAACAGCATAATGTGTTTTTGGGAAACACATCCATGGAATCGTCACTGGGTAACGTTAAGTAAAATTGGAGGTTCATGATTCCGGAGTTCTGCTGTCCGAGGGGTCACTCGCAGTCAGAGGAGTGTCTAAAAGAGGGTTGTTGTTGTCTGGGTGATGACTGTTGGAAGGATGACTGACGTTGGGCACAAGACTCCCGTTGTTACCGTTAGAGTGTTTTCAGGGAAGGATTGGGAAGAGGGTAACCGATGCAGCTGCTCAGTAAATTGGTCCACAATTGTTTGTCTCCTTGTTGCAAACTCAAACTGGCAATGGCAGCACCGATGACACAATACACCACAAAGATTGGCACAAAAAGACGATTTGAGTTTTAAGCACACGCTCTACACACAACACCCACAAGGGTTGCTTTTGTAGATCTTGCACAGAAGAAGTGGGTGAAGGAGTGGTCACTGCTGTAGTGGTTCAGGCTGTGTTGAAGGGCATGATGGTCACTTCTTTTTATAATCGATGACTTGCGAAGCGTCGATCCAAGAGTCAAAACTCGGCCGATATCCTTTCCAACGTACTTTGACTTCTTTGACACGTCGTTTTCGCACTTTACGGGTTCTTCGATCGAGAATGCTTTCGATGTCTTACACTTCGTCTTCTCTTTTGGTCACACGTTGTAACTCTGGCAAGTAAAACGTCCTTTTAACACTTCCCCGTTTATGTCTTCCAATTTATAGATGGCAGGATGATGGCCACGCACTCGTCCAGTGACACGAAAGAATTCAGTGGTCCGCTTGGGTAAGGAACCTTTGTAGAAAGTGAGTTTGGTTTTGCCAATGCGCACCTAATCTCCTACCGTCAACACTTCAGCTTTCTTGGGGACAGCCACAGTCGGGGACGTACCAAACAGACGCTCAAAGACGGCCACATCGTTGTCGGGAGTCACTTCTTGGGGGACACATCCGATGCTCCGATGGTAAGATTGGTTGTTCGCTTGAACCAGGTGCGGTATGACGTCGATGTACTTGAGACTGTGTTAATGCGTAAAATATTTCCACATGCGTTCTTTCAAGGTGCGTTGACAACGTTCAACGATGCTGGCTTTGGTTTCGGGATTCTCGGTGGTGAAAAAATGCATCTCTTGTTTATTTAATTCTTTATGGAAAGCTTGGTTCAGAAATTCGGTGCCTTTGTCCGTTTCCCGTCGAAGAGGGTGGGGACCACTTTGTTCTGACACCAGTTTGAGGGCTCGCACTAACTCAGTGCTCGATATGAAAGTCAATGGCACGCCCCAGGCAAATTTGGAAAAGACGTCGATGACACAAAACAAATATTTGTAGCCACGATTGTTGATGGCCAAATGAGAGACATCGGCTAAATCGGCTTGCCATTGATGATCGATGCCCTCCACTCGTGTGCGACTTCTGGAAAAGTTTCGTCGAATGGGTTTGTGTAAGGTGTACGTGGCTTGTTCTTGTAACCATCGTTGCACTTGAGGTAAACGAACACTTTTCAGTCGGGTTTTGGCAACACGATATAATTTCTGAATTCCTCCGTAACCCGCAGAATGGGATGGATCGTAGTAAATGCTGGCTAACACATTCTCCATTAGGGCTTTTTTAAATAAGTCACCCACACTTCACGGATGCTACTCTTTTCTTCGTGTGGTATTTCCTTGGATTGTAATGCTTTGCGTGTCCGACGAGCAATAGGTGTCGAGGAGGAGGAGGATGTCTGAAGAGGGGTAATCAGTTCTTATTTAACTTCTTTCTTCACCTTCCTTTTCTTTTCTGTGGACGAAGGAGTATCCATCATCTTTTTAATCCAACCAATTCTGGATGTACGTGGTGGTGTTAACTTGCGTACTTCCTGTGGTGGTGTTGTTAAATTGCGTACTTTTTCTGGTGCAATTTGAAACTCTTCTTCTTCTCCTTTTTCTGTCTTGGTAGCTGGGGGTAGTCGTGTTGGTAGACTTTTCATCAGGGTCTTAACATCTTTCAGAGTCGGTGGAGCTGTGTCCTCTAAAGTTTTCTGTTGAAAGAGTTGAAGTCGTTGAAACTCTTGACCGCACCGCTGAGATTTTTCCGTTTCTGACAAATCGCTGCAATCATCAACGATAGAAATTCGTGTTCTAGCTTGGACATCTGGGTCAAATGTGGACTGGGAGGTAAATGCGTGGTCCGCTGGTCTTACAAACGGTGGAGTTCCATCCATCATTTGTAAGGCACTAAAGCCAGTTTTCGTCCTTCCATCCGAATCCAAAGGTCTCGACTGAGAACGTTTCACACCAGAGACCCCTTTTATCTTCTTGATCCTTTTTATCTTTGAGCCATTTGTGAAGCAGTAGCTCCCATGAGTCATGTAATCAAGGGTGGCAATGTGACTTTGAGTATGGGTGCTAACAACAGGTGCACAAATCCTCCGCGTTGCACGAACTTCTTTTTCTTTTGATGGATAAGTATTTTCTTTCGGATCATTTTGGCGTGTCAGTGCTTGGCTAAGCATTCTTTCTGATGTTGAGACAAAGGTATCATGCCTTTCAAGACATTCAGACAAAATTCGAACACGGTATCGATGACGTCTTTGGAGGCAGTTTGAATCATTTGTTTTCGCATGGATGGAGGGGATTTGGACAGGACGTACAACACGTCCCAACTTTTGGCTAAACGAGGATGCATTCCTTTCCTTTTCTTTCCTTTGGGGGTAGAAGAGTGATGACTTCTGTGGGGGTGGTGGTGACATCTTTGTTTGTTTGTTCCGGGGCACACAGAAAAAATACACTATGTCGATGACTTGGCACACATCCTTTTATCTTATTTTTTGAGGATGCATTGTTCGATTACTTTTGGAAAACCAAACTGTTTGAACATGTTCTACCATTGCAGTGCCAAAAAATCCTCCCCTTTGCTTGCTTCTCTTTATCTTTGGATGATGGGGTCTTTTCTGGGGTAGATGTCGATGCTTGGCTAAGCGTTTTTTTTTCGGATGACGAGTCCGTCATTTTTTTTTTCTTTCCTTTCTGGAAAGAAGAACGACGATGGTGGTGGTGTGCACTTCTTTTAGGGGACATCTTTTGGCGTTCAGGAGCACAAAAACACTGATATCCATCGTTTGCCCCAGGTCTTTTCTTTATAGTAGAATGCGTCTCCTCTGATTGTCTTTACGTCGTATCAACTTGATGACAGGCATCACGCGTCGTGGAGGGGTTCGCAACAGACTAAATCGGGACAGTTCTTGTTTGGATAAATCCAGTAAACTCTCTAACATGCCCGATCTCTTTTGGACTTTGATTCTGGGGGCATGTACTTTGTAAGCAGCTGCCGCTGAGGCTAAAGAGGTGGAGGAGGAGGGTGTCACCGCTGGAGGAGAAGTTCTTGGAGACACGTGTTTCAATTATTTCATCAAATTAGGAAGAACGTGTGTCAAATTTGGTTTGGCTGGCATCACCAGCAACGGCGAAGTGGAAGAACCTGACGCTACTGGAGACGTGGTCACCGTCGCCGCAGGTCGGGGTTTGGGAATGTAAGGTTGCACCCTGGCTTGACTTTACCACCTTCGCCCAAGTAGATAAATCCGGCTCTGACTAATTCATCGGGGGTAGGTCCTCCCAGATATTTAGGCCATTTTCCTTGGAAGGTTTGAAAACGACTTTCAACGTCACAGTATTCAGGCAAACGCAAAGGGAACGAATATTCTTCTTTCACAGGTTCATTTCGATGAGGGTACGGTGAAATCCGCAGTAGTTTGCTCAGGGTTGGACGACATCTGTAGGGTGGTAATTTCGCGTGGAGGATGACATCGACAATGAAAACCAGTAAAGTGTAAAGGTGTACGATAACGAGTGGCATCGCTTTCGCATCCGTCAAGTTTGACACCCACATCATCACTTCCTATGGCAGGTATTGTATTAGTGGTATTAATGGTCATAGCAAAGTTCCTACGCTGTGGTACTGAATCACTGAGGTCACAGCGTACGGCATCCCTGCCATCGCAAGGCACAGCATCGTACTCCACTTCAGAATCACTGAACTTGAATGGTGTCTGTTTAAAATTAGTCATCTTTCTCGCTTGGCAATAGTAGTCACAATGAACTATCGGTCTTGGACAGTTTTCATTTTTATATGCTAACCAATATCGACGTGTCCGTATGGTAAAGTGAAGTGGTTGGGAAGCCGCACTCGTTTCTGGTACACAATTTGATACACTTTTTCCAAAGACCGACTAACGATTTGGTGCGTGGCTAAACGTACAATCTTGTGAGGTTGGTAGGTGGTCACTTTAAAATCTCGATCCTCTCCAGAGTGCAATGCTTCTTTCAATAATCCAAAGTTCACCACTTGACTGGTGCGTTAATTGAGCGTCAATCCTTTCACTTTACACTCGGAGTGCACTACTCCTTGTTGGTCCCGGTATTCGTAACCGTAATGTTTGGGATCGTCACTTGCAAAACTTAGAATCTTGTCGTTCGGGTGCTCGTCCGTCCAGGCTCCTAAACGGTCTCCTTCGATGACAGGGTGACGTTGACCCAGCCGATCGATGTAGATGCAACTATCAGCGTCAAAATACAGCACACGATCTCCTAACAATTCTAAAGCTTCGTACAATTTTAAGCGAGCATGGGCTGTCATGTAGGCCGCAATGATGACATTTCCAAATTCGTCGGCCTCTACAAAGCCCAGTTCTTCTTCGTAATTGATTAAGATCAAGTCATCATGAAGGACGTCCACGTGTTTCATTGTTTCAGTTTTGTCGTGAATCAACTGGAAGTAGCGGGAAGGATCGGATAAATACTCCTTTTTGAGTAAACACGGTCGTTGTGCTATTTAGCTCCACAAGCAATTCAACATCACATCGGCAAACGATCACCTTCCTTCGTTTTTCTCCACGTGCTCCAAGTATTTCTCTTTGCATTTCTTTTAGTCTTCAGGAGTGTGGTACCAGGAAGGATAGCCGCTGGCTTCTTGTTTCAGTTTCAAAAAGGCATCCACGTAGTCTGCGAAAATGCCTTTTTGAGTCTAGTGGCCCTTGTGGTACTGTTCTGTCTTGGGAAAGTGGTAAATATCGTACACTTCTAACAATTGGTATCCCAAGTCCAGAGCTTTGAACAATTCCACGCGGACCCACGTTCCTGTCAAGGCGCGTTCTTCCTGGGTGTCCTCAGTTTTCCTTGTCAATGGTGAGGTAAAACGGGATGGTACAAGTTCGTGGGAGGCAAGACTTTACATTTAATCAATCCTTCGTATTGTCGAATGTTGTCCAAGTCTATGTGTTCCGTCAGCAATTGCGGGTGCACTGAGGGAAAGGGACGATATTTCCACACGTAAGGATACAGAGAACACACGTCCAAGTATTTGGTTTCTTCTCCTTTCTCCTCGTCAGCGTGGTACAGCAAACAGGTGGCATTCGTCTGTCCTACGTACAAACTGTCCCGCAGGTTCAGAGGGTCCACCAACTTGTAACTCGGGATCGGTTTTCAAGCGGTGATCGTACACGTGTTCCCACGTTTCCACCACTTGGAATCCTTGCTGTTCTAGCTTCAAACGCAGCTGACACGTGGCCTCGTACAAGTCTTCCATGGTACGTTGTAAAAACGTATCTTTAGTGTACTGTTGAAGGTAGCAGATGGGACATCCGTGAAATAAGAAACCATTAAGCTCGTACACCATCTTAGGGTTTTCTAAGTCCCAGCTTTCCACCGCATACGTGCCGATGGACGTTTCGCCTCCTCCGTCTCGAGCATATTGGATCCATTTGTCTTGTAGTCAGCGTAGGGCTTTGACAGAGTATTGGCGTCTGACAAAGTTCATCGTTTGAAGGCGTATGACAGTCAGGGTGTTTTCGGGCATGAATCTCTTTCGATACACTAAGGAACACGCTTTGGTAATGGTGCAGGCTTCCTTCAAAGGATCGATCCCTCCGTGCTCCATGAATAATTCTCGAAATTTTCCACAGCAACGCCGTAAAATGTCCGCGTCGGAACGACAATACTTTAACATTACTTCCTGAAAGTCGAAGGGGTCCGAGGCGTGGAAGTGGAACCAAGCGTAGAAATCTTCTCGTTGTTTGGTGAGCATGTTGTCGGGGTGGTAGTACTGAGCATCAGGCAAATGGGGTAGAACGGTACTTTGATTGGCTTCGGTATTGAAAAAGTGTGGAAAAATAGCCTGTGGCCATTTCTGTCATTCCAAACGTTTTAGGCATTCGGCTCAATGGCATGGCCAAGTAACTCATCGAATCTTTAAACTGCACTTGTCCCACTTGCATGGAAATGATTTTGGCTCCGTTCAAAGTCACTTTGACTGAATTTTGTAACGCTTGTTTGGATTGGTGAAAGAACTCGATCCGTTTCAATCCGCTCTTCCACTATAGATAACCGCGGTTCACCTAATTCCATTCACCTGTTCTCGTCACAAGATGTGGACTAACGTAGAATCGTCTACCCTCCTATCGTCGATGCTGTTCCACCCGGACTATCCCATGTATGTCAAATCATCATGGGCTATCACCCAGATGACTGATATAGCCCTTTGGAAACAGAGACAAGGCTGTCTGGAGAGAGTCTTAATCTACGGCCCAGAGGTCAGACGAAGTTCGAGGAAGAGAAGATCTGTGCGATGCCCTCTATGTTAACTGAATGATGTTAACAGAACAAAAAAAAAAGCCCCTTTTCATGGCCACTCCATTGCCTCGAAAAGATTTACTCTCTCTTACCTAAAAATTTTTAGTCCATGTTTTGGTGTGATAGATTTATGTTCATCAATCTATGTTTGCGTATTTGTATTATCTGTACGGGTCGACCCATACCGTTGGTCAGAACCGCGCGGAAGTTCTCGGCGGAACATATGTTATAATTTATAAAAAGTTATATGTCCCGCCCCGCCAAGCATTATAGCTTTTTCTCCGCTGTCACTGTTTAGCCCGATTGAGGTCAGCCACTTGCAACATTGTTGCCAATATCCAGTACCGTGACGTCATCCTTGTTCCATTCCTATTGTCCCTATACAAGTCCAATCCATTGTCCCTATAACCTTTGTCCCTATATTTGATATACCCCTTGTCCCTATAAATTTTGTCCCTATATTCGTTATACCCTTTTTTAACATTAAGTCCCCCATAGTCCCTATAGTGGCCCACTTTACTACTTCTGTCTTTGTAGTCGTATGTCCTAAACGTGCTTATGAATTTTAACGCGTACATTTCTTTTGGTTTTCCATTCGTATGGCTCCTTGAAGTTTAATGAGTACACTACATTTATTATATTTGGCGTATGACATTAAACATGATTAATTTTGAAATTTCTAACTGCTTTCAAGATTTCTACAATATTCTAAGATCTGAATTCATTAGAAAATCACATACCGACATTAAATTCACACTTAATACAAAAACAGGTTTGTCGATTCTTATTAATTTGGAACTGACTAAAATGTCTTCATTTGTAAGCTGTAATCAAAATGAATGTTCCAAATGCTTCAGGAACTTGTTGTGGCAAATCACTACAATTTTCATTAGCAAACTTTGTTGCAGAGGTTGAACCCTTTTGAAATGAACAAAGAACGGAATTATTACTCGTATTTTGTTGCGAATATTGATTTTTCTTAGTTCCCTTATTTTGTAACATCGTTCTCGTAGTCCTGCGAAAAGCAATGAACACGCGTCATAAAATTCTTGTTCGTTGTTGCAAGTCCGGAGGAACAGCGGTATTTGAAATTTAACAATGTCCCTCAAGGTATCATGTAGATGCAATGGTGCAAATTAGCCAGTTACGGTCAGGTACGCCTGTACCGGAAAGAAAGGGTCTCGGTTTGGTACTGTACCAGCAAGAGTTACAATCTACTTGCACCTCTGTGTGGATGAAACAAATGTTATGTGACCACTGAGGAGAGTCAATTTTCCTTACTATACACACTTGTATTGAGATTATCACCTTTTGCCAAGTTTTTTCCCACTATTAAATCTGAGAGTTCTACACTTTCCAGGCTACTTTTCGTTTTAAGTTTAATTGACGAATGGTAGGTTATTGATCTAGTAAAGAAACTATTTTATTTCTACTACCGAATGGGCGTAAGTGAAGAAAATATAAACAAATCAGCAAGAAAATCAATGTTTGCAACACAAATCTTCAGTAAATTTAAAATTTGATCATCCGGTCGATTTGGCTGCGGATTATCAAAAGCATTACATTTCTACAAGCTGCCAAACCACGACGATGCTCGATGTTAGTTTAAAGGCTATCAATATCTGCTGTAACTAGAATTAACTCTTTACGAGGTTTAATTTTACTCAGTTTTCCGAGAAAATTATTTGTATCTTTAATACATGAACATTTTTTTTCAGAGCTAAAAGATTTAAATAAAAATCTATATATTCGGCAATACGCTTCGTCTCACCAAAACAATCTGAAACGATAACTTTCCTGGTATACTTTCCGTTTGTTTAGTCGTGTTTTCCGCAGCTTGTTCAGAAGATAAAAATATATTGGATTCATTTTTCTGATTCAACCTATGGAATTTTTTTGTCCGAAAAGCATTCTTCATG
Source organism: Megalonaias nervosa (assembly GCA_016617855.1). Taxonomy (NCBI): domain Eukaryota; kingdom Metazoa; phylum Mollusca; class Bivalvia; order Unionida; family Unionidae; genus Megalonaias; species Megalonaias nervosa. The sequence continues at coordinate 28,524 of JAECUM010018130.1, forward strand.
TAATTTTCCCTGTTCATGTCTGACTTTCAATGATATATCGTGATAAATTAGTTTCGAAAGATTTTTGTTTTTTGTGGGTTTTACGCCATATTTCAGCACATGATAGGATATACATTGCGGCCAGTATATTTGGTGAAGGAAGAACTTGGCAAAGCCCCGGGATGAACCACTGACCCACGGGACGCTACTAGCAGGCTTTCCCATATGCCCCACGTTGAGCAAACCGAGACTTGAACCTACACGGGCAGAGGTGAGATGTGTGAGAGATCTGTAAGGCAGACCACTCGGCCACCCACTGCCCTTTGGTATTGAAAGAGGCTGATAATATTTCCAATCATTTACTTGTCGATATGCTTCCAGACTAAACTGATTTCGGTCAATGACAACAGTGGCATTTCATTTTTATGCTTTCGTTTTAATGTCAGAAATGCAATTGCATGCATCTTCGGTACATAAGCAGGCTGTTAACTGGATTTGCTTTTTGACTTTTTGATTCACGAAGCTTATGAATTCTGCTTATTGCGTTTTTCTTTTGAGTTGCGAAATAGGTGCAATGAAATTTTTACCGAAAAAAAGCTTTTCAAAATCTTTTATATCCCCATTACAGTATCTATATTTTCCGGTGTCGGTGTAAAATTTACACCTATCGAAAGTAAATCGTTCAGTGCGGAAGTCAGAAGGTGACTTTTGGAAAGATTTACACTGAAGTTACGAGTTTTGATTATAGCCGCAGCCTCGTCCGTCCAGTGTATGCTGGCAGTCCCTTTATGAAACTTGGTGTCTTCTACTTTATGGATACAATCAGATCTTTAGGAGATAAATGAGTTTAGCATGTTCAAGTTTCTGCGTTCATGAAAAGAATGTTTCGGAGAGTAATTTAACAGCTGAAAGTATGTTTCTGCATTGTGAAGGGCCTTAAGTTCCCAAAGGTCTACAGGGATAGCCCGAGCATAATCACAATGTCTACAATAACTTTGGTGCGGCTTGGGGGTGGGGGTGATGGCCTTTGTTTGCGGCTCGGACCTTCTGAACAAATGTGTCAAGTGCTGTATATTGGCACGAGGAAAAGGTTCGATCACGGCTTTCTTAGGTGGAATTTGTCTAGTCCAGTACCTGTTTAAATTAGAAGTACCAATTACTATCACCTTTTTAAAAAAATATAGCTAGGGGCCAGCCATCGTATTTCGTTTGCGTTCTCGTACGCGTTCTCAATGTTGTTTTGCTGCGTGCTCGAATTCTATTGGGCGTGGGAGTTAGTCCAGCGAAAGGTAACAAGTAAATGGAAACGGGTGCTCGGACGCTTACACAGTCTGCATTTGAATTGCCAGATGAGTGTGTTAGGGGAGGTAACAACGACAGGCGGACCAGATAGATATATGTAGTTGTTTTGATTTTCAGGGTTTCTTTTAATGGCATCTTAGCAGAAAAGTGGCTATGTAGTGCCAAATGAACACAAAATTCGTAAAATTCATAAAATGTATTGCACAAACGTGTAGGAAGTTAATCCTTCCAAATAACTTAGGTTTTAAAGATATTTTATTGCTGTATTTACAGCACATGAGGTCGGGCTACAAGTTCTCACAACTTGCTAGCAGCCGTCCCCCAAATACACAAAGTAAGCACATGATAAGTGGCTAGAACTAAAAGTACGTATATATACGCATGCGCGGATCAGAAATACAGTGCACTAATACAAATGAATATCGAAAAATCCATCGTACTTGAAAAGTTAAGACAAAATAAGTGTATAACCCTTAATTTAAAGAAGAGAAGGGGAGTGGGAAGTCTATAAAGGGATTCTGTGGCGGCTACTGGAGGGAGATCATGCCAGCAGGTAGTTTCTCTTAGAGAATTACTGAAATCTTTCAGAATCGTTAATGTAAGTCTGGAAGATTTCAAAGATGCGGGAGTTTAGGTCATTTGATAGCTCAGCTGATCCAAACAGCACGACATTAGTACAAACAGGGATGAATAATTGGTTTAAGCAATGCATAAGTCTCTGTCTCGGTACTGTATGTTTCTTACAAATAAAAATATAAAGGTAGACAGATTCGTCGTCCCCTCTGCATGTACACAATGGGTTATCAATAAGAAAATTGAAAATAAATCATTATTTAAATCAAAGCAGGTGCTTCTATCCTAGTGTGAATAGTTATGATTTAATATTACCAGTATAATACTATAATGGGACATGATTATGTGTAGGTGAAATATTACGTTTCAATATTTGATAACCTGTTTCATGTGTTACTGGATTCGGCAGAGTGTTTGAAATGCGGAAGATATATAGGAAATTCTGGAGATTTCTAATCCAGCATGAATTTGTTGAAAGTTATGTTTATTTCTCAAATTATAACCGAGGTACAAGATGTTGGAGGTAAACGGGAGAAGAACCATACAAAATTTTATGAAAGGTACAAAGTTTATGAAATGTTCTTTTTTCCGATAATGAGAGCCAACCGGTTTCTCTGTAAATATTGTTACTAGAAGCGCTACGGGTAAGTCCAGATACAATTCTTCCAGAATCAATTTGAAGCCTTTCGAGTCTTTTTAAGTCAGCGGCACAGCAATTATCCCATTATATCAGCATACTCTAGAAGGGGGCGTATATGAGAGTGATAAATTCTTTCTAATGTTTTCCTATCTAGACTGTATTTAATGGACATCAAAAACATTTACATTTTGATGCATGTAAACAGATATTATCAATATGTTTCGAAAATCTAAGAGTTAGTGAATATCACACGAAGATGCTTATGATGCTCAACAAAATGTAGAAGCTCATTTTGAAACTCAGGCTCGGGAAAAACTGGGTCTAATTTGTCAGAGAAAAAACATAACTTCAGTCTTCGATGGGTGAAAACTCACTAGCCAATGTTTGGACCATTGGTCTATAGTTTTAAGAGCAGATTTCAGCACATATTCAATGTTGCTGGTATTAAACGAGGAGTAAGCTATTGATCTATCATCAGCAAAAAATCTTGTGATGCTTATCAGATTATCGAATAACTGTGAATATAAGACGAAATAACGCAAATTCTGTAAAAATGTATATAAATTAAGCAATGAAGGTAACGTGCAAAAATCATTAAACGTTATAAATTTATTGTACAAACTGCAGTCGAATATTTTCTCGGGTGGCTCGTACAGTTTGTTCAAGTAGTTGACGTCAAAATACTTCTGCCTTACAGGGTAAAAATGTATAGATATGACATGAATGTGCTCCATTATCAGCGGACACTGGCAGGGCATACACTCCGGACGATGCTCACCTTTCGGAAGTTATGGATGAATTAGCTATGTGTGTCCGATATGCGATCGACACTATTTCACCTGTTCTCTCCGACTTGTTCTATACAATGAACATCACTCTCCAATATTGGTTTGACGTTCTGAAGTTTGTTCGTAGAGTTTTCATTGCTCATATTTGCCAAATTTTATGATTCCCTGAGGTATCTAACATGTGGAAGAAATGTTAGTTAATAGTCAAAATTGGCCCAAAAAACACAGTCTCGTCCACAGCAGGAGTAAAACGACAGTCAAGATCAAGCTTTGAATCATCTTGAATTGGCAGGAGTGCATGCAGTTAATTTACGATTTCGAACATTTGAACCCGTTTTCACCAGAAGCTTTCTGAACTTTGTTTTATGCTTGTCTGTACATGACGCTAAATGACTTGCATACTCTGAACTATAGAAGTCGTCAACATCTGGTGTGCAGCCAGTTCCTGGAGTTAGGCATTTCCCTTTGCTGTTAATATTGACTTTGAACAAGATGTTGAATTCGAGGGTGAATCGCAGAATGCTGCCCTCGGATATACCCATCTCCTGAGGGTAACTTTCAGCAAAGGTACTTCCGACCTTTGCTTTGAATCTCTTATCGTTAAACAAAATTAGAGATACAGTCAGGTAGGCGGACCCTTAGGCCTATGTTGAATCGGTCATTCATTATGTATTACTTCCACTTCGAGTCGTAAACTTTCTCCAAATTGATAAAGACGGCAACTATATATTCTTTCTATATAAAAGCATCTCAAATAAATGCTTTAAGTCTGACAAAATGGTTTATTGCTCTTCTCTGTCGTCTGAAACCATATTGCATGTCTAATAGTAGTTTATTGGATTCGAGATACCAGACAAGTCTATCATTATCATCCATTCCATGGTTTTGCAAACACAGCTTGTTAATGCTATAGGGAGATAGTGGGAAAGGTCGGTTTCCAGGTTTGGAACTGGTATCACCGTTGCTTATCGTCAAGATGCGGGAAGTCGCCAGTTTCCAAAATTTGATTGAAAAAAAATGTTTACAACTGGATTGAGAGCTGTGTCTGTTAAGTATTTCAGAAATTGATAATGGATATCATCTGATCATGCTGAAGTGTCATTGTTTCGATCTTGTAACTCTCTGACAGTAAAACGTTTATATAGTCTACGGCTTTATCAGATTTATAATTCAGCGGAACCTTTCTTTCAAGATTTTCAGACGACTTAAGTTTTCAGAATAATTCACTTGTGAGGAGTTCTTAAAGGATGTGTCAGTCAATTACTTGACATTCATGGCATGATAGAGACCATTTTATCAGATTTCTTTAAGTGTTTGATACAGCAGCTTTTATTTTTGTCAGTAATTATCTGCACCATATTCCATGTAGATATAATCAAGGAACCAGAGTTCAGCCCAGAGACATTGGAGATCCATGTTCTCTCTCTCTCTCTCTCTCTCTCTCTCTCTCTCTCTCTCTCTCTCTCTCTCTCTCTCTCTCATGCTGCAAGGAGGTTTAGCTAGGTATATTCAGTACTTATTAAGATTTTCAGTTCTCGGATTGGCATTGTAATGTTGAGGACAGATGGATGCATAGATGGATACACAGATTCTTTTTTAACAATTTTGTTTTTCGTTTTAACGGTACTTTTGACACATTGTTGGCTATATCATGTCGAGGAAATGGGAGATAAATGCCTTTGTCAAGAACACACTGAGACAGTCCACCTGGCTGTCATGGACAGGTGTCGAACCCGCGAAACTCTATCAACAGAGCGACAGAGGCTGATACAGATAGATGGACAGATGGATGAATGTGCTTCTGAATTGTTGTACTACCACTTGCCACCCGCCGAAAGACCTACAATAATGTATGTTTATACGCTATTTAAAAAAATAACGTATTGGTATTTAGACCAATGAATAATCTAGCCCGAATAAACATTGAAAACCTATTCTGTTCAAGAAACATGTAGTACCTATAGAAATATACCTAAAGGAAACATAAATACTAGCGTGAAATTTGTTACATATGAACAATGCTACGTATGGAATAACAAAATGCCTACGCAAAGTAGTATTACAACAACTATTGCTGCTCCTGTTGTGACCATGAATATCAGTGTGATGAAACTAAAATTCGTGGGAATATTAGATATGAAAGCAGCAGCGCCAAAAGCTAGCTTTACTGTCGACAATGATGCCATCATTATATTGCCATGATGCTACTTGCTTAACATATTCGAATGGTATTTCTAAATACTTCATCCACTATAACTACTGCTGCTGTTACTGCTTCTGCTTTAAAGATGGCGCGTAACTGTATTTACTTTCGTGAGAGGAATTCACCTTAAAACATTTGGTCTCCATTTTTTAAAACCAGAATAAAGAAAAGATTAATTAAAGTCCGTTTACTTAACAGTTAAGAAAACACCAAACACAGACCCTCTTCAAACACTTCGTGTGAGTTGTAATGGGTATGCTGTTTTCCAATGCTACTGATTAATACGAGGATTTTATGTCAAAATATGGTACGTAGGAAGGGGGTTAATTGTTTCTCTTAGTCGATAAAACCACGTCAGATATTTTCTGTTTATACAAATAACGCTGCAAACATGTGTCTAATTGCGGCAGCACACAAAAGAAGGTTTTCTCAAGCAATTTATTTTCGCGAATCTGGATCCCACGCCACTTTGTCTAATTACGTTCACGAAAAGGAGAGTTTCATGCAAATATGTTGTGGAAATATAAAAAAAAATTATTTTCCTTTATTCAAAAATCATGTTTTACTTTTATTTTTATTTTCAATCATTGAAAATAAATTATTAGCATTTTACTGATCACAGAGGATCTAGCCCTTGTTTTGTAAAACGCCTCATCTCCCAGTAAGCTCAGAATATACTCTGATTTCTTGAAAATTTTAAAATTATGAAAGGGCGACAGCATTAAACTTATATTTTAAGACAAGCTCGTCATTTTCAAGTATATTATACAAAATTATCTGATGTATTTATTTAACATAGAAACAGAATATATAGCTGAGAACGTACTCGAGTTGGTCAGTTTTACGAAAACCGGACCTTTGTTAACAACCATAAAATGAAAATAAACAAATTAGCTTGAGTTTAAGCTCGATATTTTGTGGCAACCAATCCAAAAAGATTTTACTTAAGAAAATATAATTTTTTTATTGACTGAGAGTAACAAACTCCAACTCCAAGATTTTACATATGACATGTAATGTTGTATTGGCTGAGAGTAACTAACTCAAACTCAAATTCTGTCTCTTGAATTTTGGGCCTGGTCAATAAACTTGCATCAAACGTTCGAAATCGAATATACCTATGTATATAAAAGAAATCGTGGACTCCCACTGAGACTTTGTTACAACAACAACAACAACAACAACAACAACAACAACAACAACAACAATAATAATAATAATAATAATAATAATAATAATAATAATAATAATAATAATAATGATAATAATAATAATAATAATAAGAAGAAGAAGAAGAAGAAGAAGAAGAAGAAGAAGAATGACTTACCATAGCGCTAAATCTTAAAAAAGCATTAAGCGCTCTACAATAATAGTTAACATATAAGGACACATCCACTCCTATTAAAATGAATATGGCTTTTAAAGTGTTGGTATAATGTAATCTGATATACCAATATTATTGGAATATCAAATTGTGATCGGCCCATAGCGCATTAATACGCATATAGAAATATTGTTTCAACATTAAGTTATGTTTCAACAGTAGGCCATTGCTTCCATTTTCTCGAAATTTATGATGAATTTCCATTGATTAATTATTAGCGATGTAATAAAATAACGAAAAACAAATATTAATAATCACTGTCTTCTAAATGAATAAAACATGGGACACAGCTTCATCGAAATCCTCTGTGCTTTCCCTTTGATCTCTCTCTCTCTCTCTCTCTCTCTCTCTCTCTCTCTCTCTCTCTCTCTCTCTCTCTCTCTCTCTCTCTCTCGATTGATCGATCAATCGATCGAAAATAGTAGAAGGATACCAGCGAAAATCCGTGAAAAAAGAGCGTTGCGGATTTTGCCTGTGTCATGCGATGATGTCTCTAGACCTATGACTGATGGTAAAATATAGTCACACAAACCAAAGGAAAGGGGAAAGATAGAAATGGAGGATATAAACAATAGTATATTCGGTAGTAATGTTAATTAAATAATAATAATGACTTGGATCAACTGTAATACTCTGAAATGTTTGAATTGCCTCTTGCTGGTTCCTCGTTTCACTTAGTTTATATTTCCCACTTGTTTGAATATGCTGCTCATTCACTGTTCAAGTACTTTAACTATGCTGTGTTTGTAATGCTCAACTTTCTTCATTTAAGCCACCTTTCCTGTTTAAATCATAACTGTCTTATATTTATTCAGTCAATATGAATGAAAATAGAAGTTCAGAAAATAAAAGAAGCAACTTATCATTTGCAAAGGAGATTGCGATTATTCGCAAAAGGTAAGGAGTTACATTTTGTGGCGTACACACTGGAAAGGCTTATGCAGAGATCATTCTTTCCATTCATTCCGTCAATACACAGTTGTCTGCAGTCAATCTTCATTTGCAATGCAACTGTGTGTATTTGTATGTGATATAATATAAATGTATAGTATGTATGCTGTATCATTGATATACCACTCGTATAAATTCAAATTTATACATCTCGTGGTATATCAATGACATAGCATACATTTTATATAATAATAATAATAATAATAATAATAATAATAATAATAATAATAATAATAATAATGATAATAATAATGAGGACTTTGTATAGCGCCTAATCTTTAGAAGCTCTAAGCGCTATACAACATTTGACAACACTTAAAAAAACATATCTAATGATATGATTACAAAAATAAAAACAAACACCACGAAATTAGAAAACAGAAAACATGCTGCAAATATTTAAGGTAAGGAAACATTATTAGGTCTTTAAGTCTGTTCTTGCAGTTGAAATATGTGAGTTTTAAGAGCGCTCTTGAATGAGATCACTGTGTCTTTGTGTCTAAGTGCAGTGGGCAATTCATTCCACGTTGCTGGGCCCTGGTATGCAAAAGAACGTTGTCCATATGATTTCATTTTCATAGTGGGAATAATGAGAATATGAGTGTCAGAAGAGGAGCGTAAGTATCTTGCTGGTGTGTACACATTGGTGAGGTCGGATAGGTATGTTGGACTGGAGCCCGTCAGTGAAACGAAGCACAGAAAACAAATTTTGTGTTTAATTCTGGATCGAATGGATAGCCAGTGTAGGGTACAGAGCAGGGGGGAGGCGTGGTCTGATGATGATGATCCGAGAAGCTGTGTTTTGAACTTTTTGAAGTTTCTGGAGTAGATATTGAGACGAACCAGACAGAATTGAGTTACAATAGTCCAGTCTTGAAAGTACTAAGGAACACACAAGTGTTTTAGTGGCATCAACTGAAAGATACTTGCGAATGGAGCTGATACGTCTCAGCTCAAGATATGCAGCCTTGCATATGTTCATGACATGTTGGTGCAATGAGAGAGTACTGTCGAGAGTAACACCTAGGTTTCGTACTGACTGTGTGAATTTAATGTTGGTGTTGCTGATATTTATTGTCTGAGGTAAAGGATGTGAATGAGAAAGTCCTTGTGTTGTAATCAGAATGGCTTTAGTTTTATCATCATTCATCTGCAGCTTGTTACATGTCATCCATAATTTCACATCAGAAATGCACCTCTCTACATCTTGGATGGTAGTTCAACTTTATTTGGGTGGCTAGATTTGTATATTTGGGTGTCGTCAGCATACAGTTGGTGAGACACTGGATGATGAACTATGACACTTGAGAGTGGCTGAGTGTATAGAATGAAGAGAACAGGTCCAAGAACAGACCCCTGTGGAACACCACAACATAGATCAACTGGGATGGAGTGTTTTCCATTTGCGGACACAATTTGTGTCCTGTTGACCAAGTAGGACTTGAACCATAGTAAGGCTGTATCGTGAATCCCAAATACATGCTGGAGACTTAGTCTGGGTTCTTCATTCGCCGAGCTAGTCAATGTTACTCCGATAAAATAGACAGGGAATTTTATCGCAGTGGGTTTGCCGGTGAATTTCACTTTATTGTTGTTGAAATAAACCAAGGATGTTTTCACGCCTGGCGGTGTATTCAGCGACCGGGCGTTTTCGGGTGCTGATCTGTAATTCCATTCTGGTCTACAGCTGATTATCGCTAACATAACACTGCCGACGGCCACAATGATAGCGACGTCAACGCAGCCGGAATTTGATTTTGTTTTCCACCTCCGACAAAAGCGCCTAATGGTCGGTCACTTGAGATCGCAAATGCACAATTACGACTTTATTATAGTTGGCCAAATATCAGAGCAAAATCATTTTGGTGGATAATCCTTTTAAAATTCACTGGTATTCGTGTGTAATCATAAGGATTGTTCACGGGATCTTGACTGGAAGGTCGTTGGGATTCCAACAGGACCATTTCAAATCAAAGAAATCAATGATGAACTTCAGCGTAGAATCAAATCTATAACAGGAAAATAATCCAAGATTGCTATCAAAGTACATGAGGCAACGCTAAGTGCCGCCACTGAAATAATAACGCCCAATTACGCCGTTGACATATATCAGTCATCGATCAGAACTGTGCTTGGATGGCCTCTGGCAGGGCCAATTTATGTTGAACCACCACAAACAGAACGATCTGATTATTTGGAAAGCTTGGGTAGAAAGACACAAATTTAAAATTGGGGCAGATGGTAGCGTTTCGGTAGCTCTGTTAGACAGGCGATGGTAAAAATACCCGGAATGGCTCTATAATGATGCAAAATTGACGGAATCAGAAGCAAGGAAAGGGCACTAACTGGAGATATCTAGTAAATCATTTATCGATGAAATAGTGCAGGAATATAAAATTGCACAGAGCGATCTGAGAGGGCTTATTGAGCGGTATGTAGTTGAATATTCGAATGATAATCTTAAACAGGAAATCGTTAATGTAGTAGCATCTATGAAACTGGTGGAGCTTGGCGCAGAATACTTTCAAAAATCTGTGATGAAAACAGTAATTCAGAGAGTTGATTCTTTCCAACTCCCCAGGGGCGTATATAAAAACTTATGTCTTGTTTATTTATAGATCACCGAAAACCAATTGCCCACGTTCAAACTACCTGGACTGGATATCTATAAAATTCAGCAGGATCTCAATACCATTATTGACAAATATTTTTCGAAGATAAATGCAGCATGGGGGAAAATAAGAGGCCCTCCAGCTATTCTCCGACATAACAACGATCCAGTAGGTGGTGGTCTTCATATATCGCCGGGTATAGTTAATATCACGTAGACGATTTATGTGAATCTCATCTGTGACGCAGTGGGTGGTGACCATACTGCGGGTGGATCGCAGGCGTGGACTGGATTAGCCCACGGATTGCAAGCGATCCAGGGATAAGTTCTTTACAGCTTTTCTCCAGAGGTCCATCCAGGTCATTGGATTGTGTCAGTGCCTGTTTAATCCTGTTATTTACGACGTCATAATCCGTCGTTGTCACGGATACGTTTTCGTCTGACCGATCAGGATGGTCATTTATTGGATACGCGTAGGGCAGAATTAACTTTATTTGTATTTGCGTGAGAGACCTTGAAACGGCCCGCTGTGAACGGTCCGCCAAGAGCATCATTGGAGACAAAAAAGCGCAATGAACTCTATTCCGTCTCAAAAACAATACGTTATTTTATATTTTAGTTTTGCCTGGCGACCCCCTTCCCTCCGGTCACGTTGCTGATTGTTTCTCGGCCAAAGATTCCATCGAGACCAATGCAATATCGTGTTGCTGGACCGTTTAAATTGATTGTAATGAATCCATGTGGAGTTCTCTGAGCATGTGCAAAGAAGCTTTTCAACTTATTTATGTCCATGTCGCCAGGGCACCAAGTCTGATGAATATTTCGTAGTGTATGTGTGTCAAAGCCGTTAAAGATAACAAAAAATAGTTATCTCTGATCACTTTGGGTATCTGAGTGAACTGCTGTGTAGCGCAAATGACATCTGTGTTTTTATGTCTGCCTCGTGAAAATATTCTAGCTGGATCTGTTTGTTTGTCAAGCATGATATCGTCGTAAACCACAAAATTATTAGAGCTACCATCAAGATCTTCGACCGAAGGTGCATCACTGATGTCGGTGATAAATTCAACAACACTTGTATGGGCGGAGATCTCGCGTTCCAAGGAATCATTTGCAACTTCACTGAATTCCCTGAAGACATCATAACATCGTTGGTCGCCTGGGGATGGTGCTACTAAATAAAGTGTGTCCCATTTGAGCCACCCAATTATCAGGTTGAGCAACAACTGAGTTTACCAGACCCAGACGGACCAATGATAATGGCTCGAATGCAATTTGGTAATGCTGGATGATGCCTGACGGGTGCTTGCTCGCGTGTCTCTGAAAAGTTAATCACGTTTATATTATAGGAATATGTATTATTTATACTCATTAGTCAATAATGTGTTCGATGCAAGGAGGTCACGGATACAACTGGGCTAAGAGCAACAGCGACAATGAATAACAGGCGAGCACTTACAGGCAAGTGTGTAAAATGCGGCATAAAAAACATAAGTTTGTGGCGTCTCGCGAGACGTCAAGTGGTGGCGATATTGCTGCGGCACTCGGGAAATTACCAGGAACATCATGGGAGAAGTACCCGGGGTAAAAACATCTTCCGGGTTATAATTACTGTGGTCCTGCAACGCGACTTGATGTCAGATTTGACGAAAAAAATAAACAAAAACAAGGCGAATTTCCAATGATTACGATTGATCAAGCGTGCCGCGCCCATGAGGTCGCGTCTAAAAATAAAGATCTGTAATAGCGACATATCACTGGTGTCAAGTTGATTCACACGCTGAAGTCGATAAAAAAAACAAAAAAAAACATGCGAGAATCGCTCGCCAACTGGTTGATAAGATCGGCGATGAGCGGTAAATTAGTAGAGGGAGTAATGATAGTGGGTACTTCACACACAAGGGTAAATACATGGACAAAACCCCCTGGGCACATTTACGGACAATGGGAATTTAACATGGGGAATATTGGGCCAGTATACGGACAAGGGATAGTTGGGCCTGTATAGCGACAATAGAAATGGGACAGGTGGGGTGACGTCACGGTACTGGACATTGGCAACAATGTTGCAAGTGGCTGACCTCAATCGGGCCAAACAGTGACAGCGGGAAAAAAGCTATAACGCTTGGCGGGGCAGGACATATAACTTTATATAGGCTTGGCTGGGCGGGAACCCGTACCGTTGATACAACCCCCCCCACACACACACACACAAACATCGCTTGGCTGGGCGTGACGTATCACTGGATAGACATAGACATACAAACAAACAAACAAAGACACAAATATGGCAAGAGCAAATCTTTTCGAGGCAATGGAGTGGCCCTGAAAAGGGCCTTTGGTTTTGTTGTTAAGTCCATTCAGTTAACATAGAGGGCATCGCACAGATCCTCTTCGCTTCCTCAAACTTCGTCTGACCTTGGGCCGTAGATTAAGACTTTCTTTAGACAGCCTTGCCTCTCCACATAGATTCTTCGTTTCCAATGCGCTGTATCAGTCATCTGGGTGATAATTTGACATACATGGGATAGTCCGGATGGAATAGCATCGACGATAGGGGGGTAGACGATTCTACGTTAGTCCATATCTTCTGACGAGAACAGGTGAAGGGAATGAAGTGAACCGCGGTTTTTTTTTATAGTGGAAGAGCGGATCGAAACTGATTGACATCTTTCACCAATCCAAATACGCGTTACAAAATTCAGTCACAGTGCGGAGTCTGTCTTCCAATCCGAAGAGAGCTACCTGTGACGTCACATTCTCCCTATAGGTGCGCTAGCGCCTGTGCGCACTGAATCAATGCGACAGAGTTAGAATATGACGGAAACTAAGAAGACGATGAATTAGGTGTAACGGGGTGTCGTGACGTGCACGTGCGTGTTGTGTGTGTGTGCCCCTCTGTTAATTGATTTGGCGATCGTTATCTAGGGAATGACCTCCCTCGATGTTATTGCCCAGTGTGAGTAGATAGATAGAATATTGACAGAGCACTAAGCAAGACTATTGAGAAGAAATAAACAAATACGAGCCCCCTTAAACAATAAAATAAATAAATTTAATTAATTAATACATAAGCTAAAATTGCAATTACAATTCAACCGATTTACATTAATGAAATTTAATTTGTTCAGTTTACGGATTCGTTCATTATAGTAACGAGTGGTGAAAAGAGTACAATGTCCACGCCTGACTTGCATCACTTGGCGTCGTTCTCTCTTGACTTTGTGTATTCCACGTCTAGCTTATATGCTTGGTTCTTCCTCTTGACTCTTCTATTCTGAACTCTCTATTTGCAGACTTCCATCTTGGGCTGTCCTCATCGGGTTTCTCGGGGAGGATATAGAAAGCTGTTCCCTTAAATGACAAGGTTACGACTAAAGCTATATATGTTTCACCACCTTTCGTTATTCAGAGACGTAAATAGCTATCCACACTGCATAAATTCTGACATAAGATGACCTTAACGATGAACGGTCCTTACAAATTTATTCTATTTGAGGTAAGGTACAATCGTTATCTCTAGTTACAAATGACCATTGCAATATACCAAGTCTGACCTTAATTAACAGTTCATTGCTCTTGCTCCACGGGTCAATTAATTAGCAATTGACACGTGTTCTGTATACAAACGATGCTGCCGTATATATCAGCATACATTACTATACGTCTTCTTACCTCTAGCTAGCCAGTTCCACTCAATAAGATAAATGCTCGATTACTATTGTATAAGATTCACTAAATTCTACCTTACAGTAACCAATAACCTGCAAGATCATTTAAGCATTACAAAATCATATATAAATATGCATTTATCATTAATTCACGATAATCTGTATCATCCTACAGACAAAGGAAATTCATTCATATAACCATAAGAAATTCTACACATTGAATGTTTGGATAACATCACAAATCCGTCAGTTATATCAATGAACTAATAACTGTTAAATTAAAGAAGTAAAGTGCATAACACTCTAACATATCAACAGAGTCCTGTAAAAATGAATAAACGACACATATTATGGATCATAGTCATATCAAACACATTTGCATAAAACCAAACAACAAATAGCAAATTGCATGGAAATTAAAATTGCGTACCTTAATGTTGTTTCTTTTCCACACAAACCGTGCGTCCTAGCACTATAGCCTGTCTTTTACTTTCAAGACAGCTATCTGGCCTCTTTACTTTGTTCACGAGGGAAAACTCTATACTTTTAGGTTTCCCACGGAGTCGAACCTTTTGTCTTCTCACAAGACAAATTTCTGACTAAAGAATTCTGAGCCAAGCCGCTACCTTAAATTCAGATTACTTCCAAAGTGTACGCCTTAATTTTAACTGACCAATCGAAAGCAACTGTTCCTAAATTTTTCCCAAAATAATCATGTCTGTCATCAGATTTTGACAGCCTAGGATATGATACAATTAGCTTTACTTTGAAGACCAATTATATGACATGCGGTCCTTTACCAACCGATACGGTCGTAGTTCTACTGTACTCTCTGCCAATACACCGTTACGATGACTGGGTCAATTCCACTGAAGCTTAAACGTAGTCCCCTTTATGTTTCACAGGTAAAACAAGGGAAATCTCAAAGTGAACTTTCTCAAAGACTTTTCTGTGGCTTGACTATGATAACATTTTAATGCACAATTTATTCAACTTCAGGATCCAGTCCTTCTTCAAAATTTGACACATTACATTAGGGTGCACCGGCCGTGGAGACGAAAAGTGATGACATAGCAGCGGATACCAAAGAAAATACAGTCCTACTTCCAAAAGAGACCAATTTTAATTGGGATTTAGTAGATTTTCTCTCTTCTTCACAAGAATGTGTTCCAGCACCAGCACCTTCGCCACCTTCTCCTGCTTTACCACACGTCGAGGATTTTAAACAGAGACAGAAAGAAGAATTGGAGAATATTTTGCAACAGCAGAAAGAAGCAGAACAAGCTTTTCTCATTCAACAGCAACAGCGAAAAGAAGAAGAGGCAAGAAGAAACGACAGGAAGAAGAAGCAGAGAAGAAACAAGGTCTAGGAGAAAAGGAGGACAGTGAAAGTCAAACGGTGACTGTACTCTTAGACATTTTGGCAGAGTTAAGGAGTCTGAAACAAATGTATCAGACTTCTTTTATACGACCCAAGAGAAAAAGGCCTTCCCGGGCCAAACAGTCCAACACCGTTCACACACCTACTACGCCTGAGATACCAACCCTAGTTATTTCTACCAAATCATCGACAGGAGCAGGTCCAAAAGTAGGCCTTGGCCGTGGCAAAGAGATAAAGCAGTTAAAGCTCATTACTTCTCGTTCCTGAGTTTGTTGTTTTAAAAAAAACAAACATCCAACGGTCCTTTTCAGAGCCACCCACCTCTCTCGAAAAAAGATAGCATTCATTTTCCCAAAATCAATTAAAACTCAAAATCCCGTTTTTGTCCCATGATGGAGGTGTGTGAGTGCGTGAGTGTACGTCCTTATTCCAAAAAATCAAAACCAGGAGATAATTACGTTTTCTTTATGTTATATTCTGGTACAAATGTACAATCCAATGTCACAACACATCACTTTAAAAAGTTCATTTTTCTTCTTCTTTTTTGTCTTTTTACTCTCTTTTTTTTTAATTACTTCACTGTCACAGGTTTTTCCTCCTCTTCTTCCTCACTTTCTTCTCGTCTTCTTTTCTTCTCTTTCTGGACGAGTCTGTGTTATTCCGTTTTGGAGGGCACCTCTTCTTCTTCTTCCTGTTCAGGACCTCTCTCTCCCTCCTGCTCCTGTTGTTTCTTAGGGCAGTGTGAAGACCAATGTCCATTGTCCAGGAAGAAAAAAAAGGAAGATTTCCAAAACTAGGCATAAAAAAGGAACGATGTACACGCTCGAGACTTCATTACGACATGTATAAAAAGAGATAACGTCCAAAACCGATGGTTCATTGAGAATACCAACACCAAGCGAGAAAGAGAAATACTTTTAAACAGACAACACCATTCAAGTTCGGTGATACTCAAGTGGAGTGCGATGCTGCACCTTGCGATTGCCTGGATGCCGTACGTTGTGGCCTCAGTGATTCAGTACCACATCATGGGAACTTACTATGACTACTACTACAACAATACCTACTATGGAAAGTGATGATGTGCGTGTCAAACCTGACGGATACAAAAGCGATGCCACTCGTTATCGTACACCTTATCACTTTACTTGTTTTCATTGTCTATGTCATCAGCCACGTAAAACCATGCGGACACCACCCTACGGATGTCATCCAACCCTGAGCAAACTACTGCGGATTTCACCGTACCCTCATCGAAACGAACCTGTGAAAGAAGAATATTTGTTCCCTGTGAGTTTGCCTGAATACTGCGACTCTGAAAGTAGATTCCAATCCTTCCAAGGAAAATGGCCTAAATATCTGGGAGGACCTACCCCGAAGAATTAGCCAGAGCCGGATTTATCTACTTGGGCGAAGGTGATAAAGTCAAGTGCTTCAGTTGCGGTGTGTCACTTCAGCAGTGGGAACAGAAAGATTCCGCTTACCTGGAACATGTTCGATGGTCTCCGCACTGTCACTACCTACAGTTTGTGGGACGAACTCAGTAATCTCTGAATGGATACTTTACAAGAGAACATTTGTGGTTTGCCTGTGGAGATGAAAGAACGCATTGACCGAGAGTTTGTCAAAATATAAGTTCAACGCAAAGAACAATTGCATCTCTTACGTCACAGATGTTTAAACCACTGATACCTGAATGCAATAAGAGGATTGATTCTGATGAAAGTATTCCATTGGTCAGACATTGATCAACTAGCCGTGGGCGAGAAGGATTGGTTTGTTACTGATTCTATTTACTACAAGGTAGACTTACTGCAACGAAATCCAGAAGAAGAGTTAGAGGGTTACCAAAACATATTTTACACAGTGTAAACCTAGTTCAAGAGGAAACTTCTAAACGGTGTGTGATGTGCAAGTTAGTCACTCAACAATTTAGATTCGCCACTGGAGTACTATCGTCTCTGTGCAGAAAGTACACTTATTGCCTCCGACAAAAGGAAGACATTGCTGTGAATGTCTAGTTTAGAAGAGGACATTCAGAATCTACATCTGGAGCTGAGAGAACACATCTACCGAGAGTTTATCAAAATACAAGTCCAACGCAAAGAACAATTGCATCCGTTACGTCACCGATGTTGGAACCACTGGTACCTGAATGGTATAAGAGGAATGATTCATTTCAAAGTGTTCCATTGGTAAGACATTGATGAAACACGTGAGCTGCATAAAGTTTTGGATGCCACTCATTCTACTTACAAGGTCACTATAGTACACTGAATTCCAACGGAAGAGTTAAAGGATTACCAAACTCTTTTACACGAACAAATCTTGGTTCAAGAGGAAACCTCTGTGCGACGTGTGGTGTGTGAGTTAGTAACTAAACAATTTTCGTACGGTACTAAAATAAAACCGCTTCTGTTCAAAAAGTACATTTATTACCTCCGACAAAAAGAGGTATAAAAAACTGGCTATCATGCAACGACCTTTCTCACACAGCGTCAACATGACGTCCCTTCAGTCTCATCTTCCCGTCAAATTGATTCGTGACTTGTACGTCATCAGTCGCAAAAAAAATCCACAAATACGTGCTCGTGTCTTAGAAGCTAGTCTCAGAGAAGTCATACGACGGTTTGCTGTGACAGCATATCAATTACTGCAAGGCATTATACACATTCCACATCAAACCAAACGCTTTTTTGAGAGAAACAAAGTAGCTTGACGCAACTGGTAGATCCAAGCATCGACACTCAAACCAAAAGGCAAATCATTTTGAAACCTGGAGGTAGCGATTCTCTAGGAGCTGTCATCGTTCGCTCCCTCTTAAAATGGGATCCCAATGCCCCCAAAGTCCACCCCAAGAAAAAGCTCTCAGACCCAAAGGTACCCAGAAGAAAAAGAGCATTGGTGTCAAGACCAGGTCACAGCCGCAGAAAAAGAAAA
>JAECUM010018131.1:0-64243 GCA_016617855.1 Megalonaias nervosa
TATATATATATATTAAAATTATTCAATACATTCATCTTGTTCTAGGAGATACTGTTCTTCTTTCTTGTTTCGCCTTTTTGCTTTTCTTTTTTCTCATCTAATTTCCGCTACTGTTTCTAACAGGTCACTTTTTTGTGTTTCTGTTTTGGTTCGTCTTATTCCTAAAGGTAAAGCTGTCTTTGGAGTTTGATTTGCGCCTGCACTTCTTGTTTCATATTGTTGCTGTTGTTGTTGTGGGATTTGATTTTGTTCATCCTCTTGTGGATTTGGTGTTTGTTGTTGCTGTTGTTTTTCCATCTGCTTAGTTATTATTTCTTGTGTTCTAGAGTCCGATTGTTGTTTTTGTTGTTTTTGTTGTTGTTCCATCATTGGACTTTTCTCTTCTGCTAGGATGCCAACACTCGGGCTAGATATATTTCATAGAGGGCCAGTAAACATAACATAATGACTCAGTTATCGAGAAAATATTCAGTGGAGAAGAAAAGTTACTTAAACTTCAAACAGAAAAAACTGTTCTCTTCAAAATCTTATAATGAATGCCAATCTTACAATGGAATTCATGTACTTAACAAATTAACATACTCTAGTACATGCACTTAACAAATTAACACACTCTATTACATGCACTTAACAAATTAACACACTCTAGTACATGCACTTAACGCATTAACACGCTCTAGTACATGCACTTAACAAATTAACACACTCTAGTACATGCACTTAACAAATTAACACACTCTAGTACATGCACTTAACAAATTAACACACTCTAGTACATGCACTTAACAAATTAACACACTCTAGTACATGCACTTAACAAATTAACACACTCTAGTACATGCACTTAACAAATTAACACACTCTAGTACATGCACTTAACAAATTAACACACTCTAGTACATGCACTTAACGCATTAACACGCTCTAGTACATGCACTTAACAAATTAATATACTCTAACACATTAACACGCTCTAGTACATGCACTTAATACATAAACATACTCTAGTACATGCACTTAACACATTAACAAATTCTAGTACATGCACTTAACAAATTTACATACTCTAGTACATGCACTTAACACATTAACAAATTCTAGTACATGCACTTAACAAATTAACATACTCTAGTACATGCACTTAATACATTAACATACTCTAGTACATGCACTTGACACATTAACATACTCTAATACATGCACTTAACACATTAACATACTCTAGTACATGCACTTGACACATTAACATACTCTAGTAAGTAACTTAAAAATGAACGTTTGCTACTTTGCTTACCCCAAAGTTTTTTTTTACAAACTTTGGATTTGATCCGAATATCTATCGCAACATCCCATCCGCTCACCGTGATGGCAAACACGTGCTTAAGGTTGCTGGATATATGTATATATGTAATAAACGTAATATTGAAAAATAATCTGTGACAAATACAAATGTTTTGTAAAAGTTCTATTATATTTTGGAAATTATATTTATCACAAAAATTAAAACATGCTTTATCATTAAATTCCGTATAATCCCTACTGACGGAAACTGCCGAAGTACTGGTAGAGCGAAAAAAGTACACTGTTACAGAACACAGCACAAAATACCGATCTAAACCGGTACATCAGTAATACCGCAGTCCTCTACAAATTACTGTATGAAGTCCAAATGTTTATTTTCAGTGGAACTAGAAGAACGAAGAGTATAACTCCACTTTTAACCATTTCAGATTAAATATACCTAGGAAACTATCTTTGACGGGCGAGTCGCTATTTAGAAATTGTTGATTGGGCACAATGTATTCGTCCATTTAATATAAGATTTATGCATTGTCAGCATGACTAAAGCAACATTTAAACACTGGCTGTAACTCCCATTTTCTTTACCAACAATACGTAAAATAAGTGACATTAAGACAATACGATTTACAAGACAGACATGCATAGTACCACAGTTGAATTCAGCGAGGGAAAGCACATACCACATCACCTAAGATATAAGCAATCAAGGAAAGACCGCTCTGGTGGTCTAGTGGTTAGAGTGTCCGCATCGGATGCGGGGCATCGCGGGTTCGAACACCGGCCGAATCATACCAAAGACTTATAAAAATGGTGCTAACAGCTGATTCGCTAGGCGCTCAGCATTAAGAGGTTAGTGTTAGGACTGGTCGGCCTGGTGTCAGGATAATGTGACTGGATGGAACATGATCCTACATGTCTGCAGCATGAAGCCCCAGTGCTAGACATCACTATAAACTGTCACACTGCAGACATCTGAGAGATATGACTGAACAATTGTTAAAACTAAGTTAAAAATCCAAAACACACACACACACACACACACACACACACACACACACACACACACACACAACACACGCGCGCGCAAAATCAAGCAAACTAACCATTTAAAAATAGTAATATTGAAAAGTGAATTTAGTGTTTAGGTAGCTCAAAAAAGCACTAGCTAGGACCCGAAGGATGCTAAGAAGCAAGTAAAACAACTTTTTAGAAAGCAAACCCGCACATAACAATACTATGTACACTTGTATTTATTATCAACACTTTCGCATCTATGGAATTCCAGCATATACATTCTTTTCTAGCTAAGTTTTCTTTTCCTTTGAATCCAATTCTTCAAATGCAGTATTATTAGCATTCGAGAGAAAAAATTTGAATTGTTCATGAGAATTGACATTCCCAATACCATAACAGATACCTAGATAAAAAAGCCTTTGGATGGCATTCATAGCAATTTCGCACAATCCTTGACAAGAAAAAATGCATTGTTAACGGTGAATGGAATTATTACAAAATCGTAACGTCTAAAATACATAGAGGATATGGACGGTTTTTGAGAAGATATGTGGAAATATTTCACGAGTTGGAAAAATTTCGGTGTAAGAAAAGAAGAAACAAAAATTCATTTTTAAATTATTTACAAGCGGATGTTAATGTGCTAAGCACATGTATTCATTTGTAAGACTGATAATCATCCTAAGGTTTTGAGGGAAAGTGTCCTGTTTCAACTTTACTTAGTTCACAAAACATTTTCTCGTTATTTGACTCAGTGTGTTTTTTGTTCAGTATCCGTCTATGACAAATATCTTGCCCGGGTGTTGACAACCCACTTAAACCTACTTATTATATCAATAGTGTAAGAGGTTAAATGAAGAGTTCAGTGTTGATAAATAGAAGCTCATATCAGCACTGTGTGTTTTACAAGGTGTCAGCCGTACCTTAATCATCCAACTTGGGTCGTTGCTGTTAGATGAAAACTTATACAACGATTAATATACACACATAATTCATTTACTGTAAGGTACTGTACATTGAACGGAAGGGTGGATCACCTAAACGAACACAATCCACCCTCCCCTTAAAATTGTTACTGTTGGCTAGTCAGAATTCATATTTTACATGCCCGATTGATTTTGCATACATTGTTATCAATTAATATTTGTAGTCGGATCTGTTCCATGTTTCTTACAATCCAGGCGGAAAATGTCACCATAAAACCGAGTTACAAACCTAGCTGAATAAGCATTGCTCATCCAATGTTGCAACTACCCAATAAACTATATAGTTTCCGTTCTTGGTGATACATTCAACTAAGAGGAATTTCCTGTTTTTACCCTCAGCAGAGCAAATATTTATTAACATTATTCATAAAAGTATTGCTCGTAAGTAACTTTCATTTTCATGTATTTCGTTAATAAGGTGAATCTAATTTAATAATAATAATAATAATAATAATAATAATAATAATAATAATAATAATAATGTTTAATATAAAAGGCTTAAAGATTAGAGAAGCCGTTCTATTACCATCTCCTGCAACATAAACACTAGAGCAGTAACACAAAACGTCTCTTTCCTCCATTCAGGCGTTTGGGTTCTCTTTGACCTATACTATTTGATTACTGTGTAATATAAATTTGCATTTCACTCATCTAGGAATAATATACAATAATGATTACTATCATGTATTATATTTCCAATGCATACCAGAATTTTGTCTGTTAACATTATTAAAAACCCTTTTGTACCGCATGATATGTGGATATGTTTCAGGGGCCAGTGACCTGTGTTACAAATAAACACTATTATTACTAACGTTATTATTATTATTATTATTATTATTATTATTATTATTATTATTATTAACCAAAACAATATCTGACGAACTGGCGTCCAGTTTCTCCACTTAATGTTGCATACAAGTTAGCATTAAGATGAATTGCCTAAACAATTTTGGGAGCATTGAATGAAGTAACATCTGACGATCAAATTGGTTTTGGAAAAGGCACATACATTGGCGAAAATACAAGGATAGTATATGATATTATGCACATTACAGAAGAATTACACTTTCTTTAATTTTGAACCAAGTTAAAGGCACTGGGCTAAAACGCTTTATTGTAATATCTCATCGGCAGGTTTACAAAACGACTTTCAGTGCTTTTCAATGTTTCCAGAGATTCTAGGCAGGGTGATCCATTATGCCCTTATCTTTTCTTATTATATGCAGAAATATTGTCTGAATTATGTTTTGTCATTGACTCTTAAATTTATTCCCTTAAGTTTAGAGTTTGCTAATCGAAATGAATTTTAATGTAATTTCAAATCATTGAGGGACTTGTTTGGGTTTTTGTATGCACTGTAATGACACAATCGTCCTGGTAAGTCTCACTTACTTAAAATGCGTACCACTTTTATGGGTAGTGTATGAAAGTTTTTAACAGCGTATTAAATCGGAGTTTACCTATTACAGCCTTTTCAGAAATTATATTGTTTTAGGTGATGTCTCAGCTAAGCAATGGTCTATTGAAGTTTAGGAACTCAACTAATGCAAAGTCCCGCTTTTCTACTTCCCAAAGTAAACTTTATTCCCTTGTAGATACAAAGAACATGTATTAACAAATTATAGAGTTGGAAAAGGACATCCCTGAGTATGTATCAGTTTAGGAGGCATCATCGAATGGAGAAATGGAAGACACGTTGGTAAGGACTTCAGAGAAGAAAGGTGTCCAAATGTTGAACTTTATCAAAGCAAGTACGAATAAAATTGATCTGTTAGCACTGAAAAAATATCAGGAAACCAGACGTTGGGTAAAACAAGTGGCCAGACTACTGGTTCATTTAGTGTTGATGCAAATGATTTAGAAAAGCCAAAATGCATAACATCTAGCCCCTATGATACAAATTCTGAAAGTTTGGTTGTTAGTTTAGAACGAAAAAAGTCAGTCATCTAGTACGTGAGTTGAAATAACAGAAGGAGACAGAATAATGATTAATTAGCAATTTCAGGAATTATTAAGAGAGATAAGCCACTACAGAGGGCAGAAAGTTCAAGGCAGGACTATAAATACTGTAGGGTTGGTCTAAATGTCAAATGACAGCCAGCAACAGGACTGAGCCAGCTACTTTGGAAACTGAATTGGTAGGGTTTGCTTGTGAGTTTTTTATTGATTGTGTGTCCGTCACTACAGGTCAGGATTTAAAGAAGAAAACAGCATAGGAAGATTCGTGTGAAGCGTCGGTAGATACACTCTCTATGTACCGGCTGTCCGTTATTGAAAATACATTGGGAAATTTGATAGTACCACATTCAAATATGTGTAATATGCCTGCCTCAGAATCAGAATGATCTTCTAGCATATCTCCAGGCTGGAGGGGAAGCTTTACCTGACAGCCACTGGAAGCATACTACTGGGTAGGATGCGTTGGACAGGGGGAGGGCGAAGTAAATAAGGAAATAAAGGATTTGCATAACCTGCAAATGCCGGTCATGTTGTGAATAGGAAAGGATTAGGGTTGACGAGCTTACAAGGAACTTCAAAGGACATTTATGACAAGATGTACAAGTTTTGACTTAGACTATCTATGGTCCGACAAGCAGAGTGAAGTCGTCTTCTTACCATAATTCAGCAAAGAGGCAGCGGGCATTCATCCACCAGATGATTAAAAATTATATCCGAAGACAGTATCTCAACGTACAGGAGAAAGACATGTTTTGACCATGGGACGGAAGAGGAATGCTCTACAACAGTTTGACTATGTGCTGTCTAGGGGTGGTTCTGCCCAAAAGTATGAAGAAATACCTCCGTCCTTTCTGTTATGTACGGCGTACTGGACAGCTATTACTAGATCTGGAGACCATACCATACATTATTCAGTCATATTATAAGGTTTAGTCCAGGTTCTTGAATGGTCAGATATTTTCTATCTTGCTGAGTTCATCTCATATAAAGGTAATATAAGAGAATAAATTTATATTACTTGAGAATTTTTTACAAATATATAGAAACCACACTCGATTATTAGTGCCCTACATCGATATCTGAGGATCATTACAGTAAGCACCTTTTTTGTTTATCCTTTTGTCCGTCTGCAAACACTTCTTATTACCACCAAAGCTTTGCAACCCTTACACATAATCTGATGCTATTGATAGGTGAATTGTATATCACATATAACTGTGCCTTGTTATCACATATAATTGCATATCACATATAGCTGTGCCTTGTTAACCATTGATATTTTCAAGTATAATTTTGATTGACTACACCAGATCATTAGACCCAGAATAACCATTTAGCATATTTTGCAGTGCTCAAAACTCTTTGTGACAGGGTTATTGACTTAAAATAAAATCAGAAGCAATGAGTTAGATTGCACAATCCCTGACTAATTTTCATATACCCATAGTTACCCTGTGTTTGTTTAATACAATGTGTTTACACAACGTTGCAATTTCTGGACTTCCAATATCAAATTATAAAAACAAATTCATATTAAACTGACTTGTGTGTTTATTTAGATCCCAAAGGATTTAGCAGAAATCAATGATTTTCTCTAGGTCCTGGGGTCTGCCATTGTCTAGTTGCTCTATACATGTCCTCCTTACTGATTTGAACAGCGGTGTCAGTTTACACTTTTGATGTTGTTCTTTGGTGCCGCTTAATGTTTAACTACTGTAGTATTACGCTAATGCAAACGTGAGAAAGGAATAGCTTAATTATTCATTAAACACTAACTTCAGAAATCTTGAACAATGCGATAGGAATTAAATAAAGGCATACAAATTAAAATACTTAGGTGTTTCTGTCGAAAATCATTTTATTGTTGTTTTTCCTTGTGATGTCACCTGCTCAAAAAGACGGTCGATTTTTAATCAAAGACATAAAGTTATAATGATCACATTTGATCCCTTAATTACTTATAATACCTCAGAAAACGTCCTGCAAATGCCATAAAAGCTCCAGGATCCAGAAGTAAAGTAATCAATCAACAGATTGTTGTGTATACATACTAAAATTAATCCCATTACTCTGTCACACATCAATGGAATGGACTGATTGCAACGACTGCTGAAATAGTTCCGGTACCCACTAGATTGGTTATGGCTGGGTTCTCTAATGTACATAAATATAAAGAATATTATTTTGTCCTACCTCCGGTAGAACTACATGTGTGTTAAAGGAAAGTGAGCACAAATTATCGGTAACACATTTTAATGCTTCCAAAACAAGCGAGTGGGAGCAAGGGTGCCAAGAAGTGCGCGTACATAGAGTTACTAAGAAAGTCAATGAGAAGATATTGTAATTACTTTATATAAACTAGACAGAGCCAAAGACTGCTTTTACATACTGGAAACAAAGGAATAGAATTGGAACCGAAGGTAGCTGTTTTCGGGACGAAAAACGACTACAGAATACCACATATACCACCCAAAAAGAAGGAAAAAAGCGAAGACTAACTGGCTGTTGCCCAACCGAAAAATAATTACAGAGGTTGCTACAACTAAAGTAAACATAGAGTCTTTAGCATACAAGTACATTATAAATACTTTTAATCCAAATCCTTCCAAAGCACTGAGAGGGAGCCAAGAGAAGGAAACCGAAAACAAAGCACCAAAATGAAGCCCTCCTCCCCGCCCGAAACACCTCCTGATGATGAGGCATCCGAATTAAAGAAAATCAAAGATAATGACAAAGGCGTTTCATAGGTTAGATTTTGAAAACACAGAAGATGAGGGCCAAACGTACGAAATCCTGCCAAACAATGATAGTATAGCAGGAGATAAATATACGTGTGGAATACCAACTTCCAGGCAATGTCCCCTGCTGGAGATTATTACATAACAAATCTCAAGCTCATAAGTTAGAGAAAAAGTGTATGCATACATAATATCTTTGTATTTCTCTTTTGTAGATCGGGATGAGACCAGACAAGTCATACATGCACACACTATAAATATAGAAAATATAATAAAATAACATATGTGGCTTGGAAAATTGTTTGACTTTTAAAGCTCTAACTTTGAACAAGATTAAAATTGCATGTAAATGTAAAGAACATAGAATGTGTTAACCTAATTTAAAATACCTCAAAAGGCTAAAATCACTGAGCATTAGTAACTAATGACAAGGAATACCGACCAACAGTAAATACCCGAAGACAGGAGAGAACTGACCCAGATACCTTAAACACAGAAAACTTTGATGTTAGAAACTATTAAGAACAGTAGAATCTCAATAGAAATTTCTAAAACTCAAACATTGAAATAATAATCTCAAATTAAAGCTTAAATTCAAACATAAACTCGAAAAGAAGACAAGTTATTGATTAAAATTGCATCAAATCAATTTTCGTAAAATGTTTTGGAAAATCAAGATCTTACTTAAATATTGCAAGTTGTACCTCAAAACGTAAAAAGTATAAAACCTTTTTAACTTTTGAACGTTTCTGAGGGAACATTTTTTAAATTTCCAACCAGCCATATTTGCTGGGAGGGACTTGGTGTGCCCACAAATAAATAATATTAGTTAGCCCGGGCAATTTGTTTCTCATTCGTACAGACTATGCTTTGCAAAGTTTACAGCTTTCTATCTCAGTATGATAAGGAGACAATCTTAATAAGAGTAAGGGGAATGCATGGTGATAAATATTAACTCATGTTCTATGATATTCAAAAAATTCCGCATTTCATCAGCACGATGATAATTTTCTCAGGTAAATTGGAATTGTTTCAACAAGCTCAAAAGGTACCTAACTTATTATATATACAGGAATGTGAAATTGGAGTGGCCCGTACGTCGAGCTATCTGAGCACTGTTCTGATGTAATTTAGTGTGTATATTGACTCGTAGGCCTATATGTGCCATTTATGAAATCAGCCTTGTCGACTTGATTGTTTTATAGAGTTATGGCCCTTAACAATGAACTTCATATCTTCTCATGAGATGTTGCTTGTAACCAGCATAGCTCAATAATTATTATTTAACAGATTATGCTGCCACCTGTTTTGAACTTTGTTTCATAGGCGTAAATATTCTATTTATGAGTATTGTCTCGTGAAGAAAATTTTGGATTGAGTTGTGGCACGTAATAAATGACCTCGCATTCTCACATTGGATGTTGCTTGAAATGGGCATAGCACAAGAATTTGATTTTAACAGTCACAGTTTAATAACCATTCAGCATATTCATATTCTGATGCAGTTTGGTATAAACTTTGTCTGTTAGAGTTGCATTTGTCTTTTTTGGACTGAATCTCATCTCAAGTTTGGATAGTAATGTCCCTTGTCAAGCTAATTCTTGTCTTCACAGTACGGCTTAAGAACCAGTCAACATACTAAGATGGAATTTGGTAAGAACATTGTCTCTTTGACCATGTTGTGCTTTTATGGGTTTTGTATTGTGTACGTAAGTTTTGAAAGAGTTATATCCCTTGTCAATGAACTACATATGTTTCTATATTGCTTCTTGAACCATGAACATTGAGATGGAATTTGATGTGAACGTTGTTGCATATATCAGGATGTGTTCTGTATAGTCTTGTACACTTCATTTTGACAGAAGTATGGACCTCGACAATAAGCTTCATATCGTAATATCTGATCATTTTTGCACTGACAGCCTTTGTATGGGTTTGATTTCGCGCATTCCACATCATCATCTTGAAGAGACATGGCACCTGAATTCCCATCTTCTCCTGGCTTTAGTTTCCCAACACAAGTTTCTCAGTTTAATTCCCTAAATGGCAAATTGCAGTGGGCATGGTCTTAACAGCGCTCCCATCACTAATAACTCTAGCTGAATATCTTTTTTTGTTTTGTTTTAGAAGCTGTTTTTCTTTCAATCTGATAGACTCCATTAATCTAAGCACGAATCATTGTAATAAAGTAAGAATACAGTGACCCCTTCCCCAATCTCCCGCAAACTCTCTCACTCATTCTGATCAGATGTTGGCTCAAACAGCACCAAATTAGCACAGATTTATATTTTGTATTGTCTTTGACTGGTAAGAGATATAGTAGGTATCGCTTTTTCCTTGGTGGCCAGCAACAGAATTAAGGTTTTAAGGTTCTCTGTTTTGTTTTAAAAAGGAGTCTTTCTTTTGCACCAGATTCTGCATTTAAAGGAATTTTTTAAGAAAATATTAATGTAGGCCCCTAAGTTGCGGACAAAAACACAAAAATTGCAACTCTTACTTGGAATATTTAAATATTGTTTAAACAGGTACTCATAAGATAATATCAACATTTCTATGATATTAACCGCACTCCAACTGATGCTTTTGAAGATGAAAATTTTTTGGACTCTAACCTTACTCCAACCGATGCTTGTTGAAGATCAGAGTTTCTATGACTCTACCCTCACTTCAAGCAAACATTTTGATGATCTTAGGTTTTAAATTTGAGTATAAGTTCGGTTTTTAGTGATTAGACTGTAGCACATTTGGCGTCACAACTTTCACAGCCTAAATAATGGACTTCATGTTTTAGTCGTTAGACAAGGTATCACTGTATAATGATGGCGGTGGCAAGAAGAACCACGATGCGATTCCATGTTAAAGTAGTTGATGTAGCCAGCCAAATGCTACAGAGAAGTAGTATTATATTCACAAAATTTGTACCGCAAGCTAAGGCAATACAGTCAACTCTCACAGTTAGGGTACGTTCTGAAACATTAGGTCATTTTAAAAGAATTTGTAATTAAAATTCATCGTATTTTACTGAATGATACTTTAAAAACACAGTCAATTTCAAACATACTAGTTACCCACTATACTGACCCCCCCCCGCCCAAATAATCACTATGCGGATAATTGATTTCTTCTACCAAAATACTTTGTCACACTCTAACATGACTGTAAGCCCACCTATCTCAGTCTTTAACATTAATGCTACTCACTCTAAACGGAAAGTCATATCGTCATAGAGTATTAACCAAAATACTTCTCTTAATGTCAGGTTGGCCTTAAATCGGAATGGGACCGAACTGACCTTAGATACGATGGCCATCTTGAAAATCGTATTATTTCCTGGATGGAAAGTCATGTCGACATGGGATTTCAACAAAAGGCTTCTACTGACATTTAGTTAATCCTAAATGAAAATGGTGCCGATTTAACATCCAATATAGCCACCATGGCAGCCGTCTTGATAATGCGATTCCTCTTGAATGGATGGTCATATCGACTTGGATGTGGCCAACAGACTTTTTATTATGTCTAATTAGTTTCAAATGAAAGAGGTGCTTAAACTTACAGCTAATATAGTCTAATATGGCTGCTGTAATGGTCCTCTTAAAAGTCTAGTTTTCAGAATAATATCAGAGATGGCTTCGGCACTCAGAAGTCAAAGAAACGGTTTTATTTTTTATTTATGAAAATGCCTTTAGAGTGGTAGAGTGTCAGTCCCTTCGAAGACCTCTGCAAAAGCTCTACTAGTCATTGGTTAGAAGAGCGTATGTAATTGCCTTTTGACCATCGTCTTTCTTCCAACATGCATAAATTTGCGTAAGTTTGTTATCTTTGCTACAATTACTTGTAGAATTTACATCCAACGTTGAAAAAACATTCAGGGTTTTACAAATCCGATTGCACAATGCACGCTGCAGTTTCCAATATGGCTCAAGCTTGCTCGCATTGCAAGGTACTTGCCCAGGCGTGTGTCCAAGAGAGAGAGAGAGAGAGAGAGAGAGAGAGAGAGAGAGAGAGAGAGAGAGAGGTCGTGGGCAGTTCATAATGTTGGATGCTATGCAAGTTCTATACTCTGCGATCCCGCTGCATAACATGCCTCTGTACCATTATTTCACTTTTCTCTGTGTACTTCACCTACGTAGTTCCTCGCGGTTTTGTTCAGCTATTTATTCTTTATTTCACATGATATACTGTCAAAGTCTATCATTTCCATCTTGTAGTAAATGTCAAGGTCAGTCTTGCATTTTTCTTGCACAGACATAATGATATGAATATTTACTATTTTAAACATGTTTGATAAATATTACATAAATATTTATATTTTAACTTATCAGTTAAATTTTAATTGTAATATTCGTGTGTATATGAATTCACCGACATTCATGTTCTGACCTTGCCACCAGCCGTTTGCTAACTCTGAATGACATTGCCAACTCCAAACAAGTGTCTTGACTTTGACTTTAAATTCAAGTCTCTATTTCCAAGAATGTTATGTTTCATGACCACGTTGTATTTCCCGTGAATAAATAAGCTGAATAAATAAATTCCAGCCCAGATGAAGTACTGGACACAATAATAATAATAATACAACCGATTCTGCTAAGATCTTACAGCACGAATAAATATCTTCGAGAAAAGAAAACAAGATTATATAGTCCTCTACTTGACCTCAGGTCACAATTAACACAATTACCTAATCGAAAATTTCTTTGTGGAAGGTTTCAAATATTTACTAGGCAAAATAAGTATAATACAGTATATGGTAAATACAATGTCTATGACATAGGCAAAGATAATAATCCTAATAGTTATCCCAAACTCATTTTAGCTTTACAGAATTTAAAAAAAATACATCAATGATTCAGGTAAGGTAGAAAATAAACTTGACTATGGAGAAGGTCAAGTCCAGCATATAATTATCCATAACATATATTGGAATAAAGAAATACCAAAGCTAACAAACAAGCAATGCAAATTAAATATACCTAAAAGTGTGTTTGTTTATGAAAGACAGTCATATTTAACGTTTGCCTGCCAGGAAATCGGGCACGAGCGGTGTTTGTCATCTATTGTTTACGTCATGGGTTCTCAGACATGTTTGCATTAGCAACCAACTTCTTGATAATTTATGCATGGACAATTTCTCACCAGCAGCGGGGCGCATCCCACAAGTGTGCCGTGACTCATAGTTTGAGAACCTATTGTTTACGTGATTATTACAGGATACAGACATATACTGTTTGGCAAATTATCAAATGGTTGAAAAAATAAGTTTTCTGAAAACAATCTAAAAAGCAAACTTGTCAGATGCTTTTATATATATATGTTTCCGATTTCAAAGTGAAAATTGGATGTTGTGGAATCAGAAGCACACATGTGAGTGGACATAACACTTCCTTATCATGTTTAATTGGTCAAAAATTGAATCGGTGCTAGGTTGATATCCACTATGGCTACCATCGTAGCAATCTTGAACATCTTGCTATTGATGCCTCTCTTGATGGTCATATTGCCGTAGCTTTTTATGGAGAGACTTCCTGTAGTGTTGTGTTGATTCTTAATGACATCCAATATGGCCACCTGGTATGAAGGCATTTCAGACCGGCATAAATGGCTTTTTTTTTTTATACCGATTTACCATAAAATGTGGCTGCCATTGCCAAAAAGAGATAAAACATGTAAACAAAATTATCCCCAAAACCGATCGGAAAATTTGATAATTTTATTGAAAGCATCAGAGCAGAAAGGTCTTTAAATTCTTTGTGTAGGTATTGACACAGTTGGTTTAGTATGATATTTTCACACTAATACACTCATGGGTAACTAAGAGAAACATAAACATTAAAAATTAATAGTACAGCCAGACACGAGAAAACGTACAGGTTAATATGCCGCATAGTTAACAAGGCAGCGTAGTTTAGGTGCAAAGCAAAGGAATACTCCCACGGAATTGTATGTTCTTAATGTCAAAAAATTATATCGTGAACTCGGGTTTCGTTACCGTCTACATCATTGCGAGAAGATGGTTTATTTCGTATTTAGAGATTTCATAATACTGCCATCAGTACACCAAATGATGCCGTAGCATAATGCTTTCAGTGAGATCCCAATTACTTCAAGTTATCCTACTGGAAATTCAAATCACAACTAGGGTACTAGATGAACTTACGCTGTTATATCACAAAGCAACGAGTTGTGTCAAGCAGCTATCCAGATTGAGGATAGCTTCCTAAACAAAACATAAAACCTGTAAGACACAACACCTTACAGCGAGCAGTGCCCAACCAAACAAGAAATTGATCGTTTATTGAAAAATACATACACCAATAAACTGTAGGGGCGGTTTCCTGAACAACAAAAGACTTATAAGCTGAAATATCTTGCATTTAGCTCTGCTCAGGCAAACCAGGTATTAATTGTGTGTTTCTGACACACACCAATAACCTTTACGTGGGCAATTTTCTGCTGTGAATGTATGTGAAATCTAAAATTGGATTTTTTTTTCTCTTTCCATTTTATGTGATAGAATTGTTTTATATATTGGATGCTTAAGAATTTGTTCTGGCAGACAGACATATTTCAGCTATACCAATGATATCGGTAAACTACAGTTTGTTTAAAGTTAGCCATTTGTATAACTGGACAGACAAATCTTATTCATTTAAGCGTAGCTTCTATTGAATGATTTGTAATGTTCGAATTCTTGTAATTCAGTGAGATTATTCTTATCAGACACAGATTCATATACGAACGTGGTAATTGTAATAAAAATAATCTCTGTACAGTATTTGTGACGAAATCATTTAATGTGCAACGAAGTCAATTCATGTGCGCGCATGAGTGACGTGTATCCTTAAATTCATACTTAACGTTCTGATATACTACACGGCTTAGTCATTATACTTTTAGCTGCCATATTTTGGATGGGGAGCTGTAGAACTCGGAGAAATTTGGTGTAACCCGAATGATGCGGTCGATGACGACATATCCCGCGGGGG
This sequence comes from Megalonaias nervosa, assembly GCA_016617855.1. Lineage (NCBI taxonomy): Eukaryota > Metazoa > Mollusca > Bivalvia > Unionida > Unionidae > Megalonaias > Megalonaias nervosa. The sequence continues at coordinate 14,992 of JAECUM010018131.1, forward strand.
GACAGTTCTGGTTTACACGCATTGAGGGACGAAAGCTTCTGGGTCATCCGGTCTGCAGGGAATATGGAGGTTTTGGAGGTATCCTTTGGAAAACTGAGATGGACGGGCCATACATGGTGGCTCCTTGACCATTTGACTAGAGCTGTGGAGACAAAATACAAATGGACGCCACAAAATACTTTGTTCCATTTTTAAAATCAATATTCAATATCACTATATAAACAAAATCAAGCATTGAGCATGGGTACATGGGCGAAATATAATATTGGGTACAGTCTACTTGTTGATGAAACATTATTCATGTTTTTGTGCAAATTCACTACTTTGATCATCCTTGGTGACAGAAATATACCTTCCTTGTTCATAGTCGTTTATAAATAGTATATTTTGATACGCATAGTGATTCAGCAAACGTTGTTCATATTCGTGTTTAAATTCTAAGCATTGATCATCCAATGTGATAATCCATATATCGGTCATATTTGTTTATAAGTTCCATACGTTGAATCTTGTTTAGTTAATCATTGAAGTTTCATGTTTTGATTAGTTCCAGTTAGGAACGATATCATTTCATTGTATCAGTTATTGTTTAGAATTGTGCGGATCAATCTGTTAAATTCAGAAATCCAGTTTTGGACTACATACGCATGAGTCTGGTATAAGATTCATTCATCGTTCATTTATATAATACATAAACATTTCATTCAGGAAACTGCTTTCAGTGTCTTCGCAAAAATCCAATCTCAACCTTGATTCATCTTGTTAGATATATTTCGAAAGGTCTCTGGTTCAAGACTTGGCAAGGGTAAAAGTAAATCATTTTCTAGCTTACAAATAACTTGAAAATTGTATATGTTAGAGTCTATGGAGGATATAAGTTAGCGGCATTCATAATTTTGGAATGATGCTGTCAAAATTACATGGGGAATTTCACCAAAAAGCTTCGTTTGATGTCTAGATTACTCCTTAACGAAAATGGTGCCAATCTAAGATCTAATATGGCTGGCAAAGAGGCCAATTTTGAAAGTCTTTTTACCGATCAAGAATATCAGAGATGGTCTTAACACGGAACATTTAAAAAGAAGAAATGGCTTTGAATTCCTGGAATTTCTTTTCGGTCAGTAGAGTATCAGTTTTACCAACATGCTCAAACGGTCATTCTGCTCCTGCTGCTGCTGCTTATTATTATTATTATTATTAGTAGTAGTAGTAGTAATAGTAGTAGTAGTAGTAGTAGTAGTAGTACTAGTAGTAGTAGTAGTATCTAATCCACATTTCTTGTGGGCACTGCGTGGTCAAGGTTAGAGTTTTGTGTTGAAACTTGTAATTCAGATTTAGTGAAAGACAATGCACCGTGAAATCGGGTTCATTGGAATACGTGTTATTGCTGTTGGCACGTATCATCTTCAAATAAAATACCAAATTTCTCCCATGACAGCCTTTCGTTTAAATATAGGATGACATAGAGCAGTCCTAACAAAACAGCTGAATCATCAGATACGATAAAACAATGTCCACCTACATGTCGTGCAGATATTGATGCATTTGATGTTTAGTCCGAAAAGTCCTTACTTTAGTGTACAAACATAATAAATTATGATCTTACATGTGAGTCAAAGACGCCGTGTAACTCGTATAACTGCAATATTTACATGAACCAACCTGGACATGAATGAATATGTATGTACCCTACTCCACTTTCACACTGAAAAGTCCGAGTTTTTAAAAATATGCATTCATTCAAACAATGAAATTTGTCTAATAATCCGATGTAGTAAATGCCTTCACACCCAGAGGAATAGCTTATCTTGAAACGTAGCTAAATATTAATGGCAGAGGTTGAAAATTATTCGCATAAAATGTTAGAATTTACAGGCTATACTGTTTCTCCCTGGTCTAAGAATGTTTTATTAATTTCCTGTGTTTGATTTATATGATTGATACCATATAACTTTTTGAAAAAGCACTATCTATAAAATATTGAGGATTGCCTTCTTGCAGTTTACCACAAATTGAAAACTTAAAGATGTTTCTTTGAAGACCATTATATGCAACATGCGTGTACTAAAGACAGATAGCATTAGGTCAGGAGAACAAAAAACTACTCTCCTAGACCCGCATTAATATGTCTGTTGTAATTAGTGCACTTCTGAATGTAACAGGATGAACTAGAATGGGACTGGATCTAGCAAAGACACACAAGAAAAGAACGTGAATGAGATGTGTGTGTGTGTGTGTGTGTGTGTGTGTGTGTGTGTGTGTGTGTGTTTCTTTGTTTGAAACAGAAAGATAGTTCAAGTCCAGTTGTTTACTATTTGTAACCTGTTTATTTAGTATCCAGCCTTATCAAGAGGTTTACTCAACAGACAATACTACTACTACTACTACCACTACTACTACTAATAATAATAATAATTGTCTAAACTACTTTTCCAGTGGCGATAGATTTGTAAATGTTAGAGTTTTATATTAAAATATTTGTAACTCAGATTCTAGGAGATACATCACTGCACTGATGAAGGCGTGAAACCGGGTTTGATTGCTAGTGTCATTCTCACTGAATAATACAAAATTGGTATACCGTGCGTAAACAATCCAGTCCTGCCAAACCTACTGGAAAATTACATTGACATAACGGATTTTGTTCTGTCTGTTTTGAGTCAGAATAAATAGTGGAAAAATATTATAATTTAGACCTAATAGCGGTTTAGAAAAGGAGTGTTAGTGGATTTCAAAATAGGAATTGGTTTTATCCAGTATTTCTCTGCAATCACGTCTAAAAATCAATATTTTCCTAGCTGATACATTTGTATAGAGAAAAACAATAAATGCTGTAAAATGTCGTGCTGCTTATTATCCTCCCACTACCCATTCAGTCATATCTAAAACCATCCCTCTCAAGATTTTTGTCTGATCTCTCCTATAACAGCTGTTTATTTGGATGTAGAATGGCATACATCATTCCTGGTACAATGGCCGAGTAATAATGGCATCGGCCAAACATTAATGCAATATTACAATTGCAGGTCACACTGTTTGACTCTGATTTATTTATTTATTAATTCGCAATGATGTTTGTCTTTTAATAGTTTGCTATGTTTGATGAATATGGTTTATGTCACAATACCTAAAAAAACACATAAAATAAATATTGGTGGTAGTACTCCTGTAGTTTATCGCAAATTGGAAAGTTCAAAATTTTCCTTTCAAAACCAAAAATTCTACACGATGTCATTTATATAAATTAAGAATTTACGGTTGTTTATTTACTTTAAAATAAATACTTGAAGAGCATTTGTCTACTTAAGCTAATGCATTGTATACAAATGATTACTGAGAGAAGATGACAAAAGTTAAAGGAGATATGATGAACTGACATACACAGCCTGCAATTGATTTCCTTCTCTATCTCGAGCATAGTTAATTACATAATAGCAACAATATGAACTGTCCTAAAGAGCTTAACATCATATACTTAAGGATCTGTGTACGGGCGATTACGATATACACAGGTATTAGAATGCAGTTACGGATGGACCCAGAAAACAATTAAGTTGACTATATATTCTCTACATTTGTTTCTCAGTACTGAACTTTCCACTGGGTGACAATCAATACAGATCATATGTTAATCTAAAATATCTTCAAAGATGACTTCACGGTGAAGGTCTTGTCATAGGTTCACCGGCATTGTTTTGAGAGGCTGGACTGTAAGTTACCAGCGTGCAACGGAACACAGATTTCACTTCCGGATCATCACCAAGACCTTATTACTCACTGTACACTGTCGCCGAAACACATGCAGACAACCACAGCATAAGCTCATATTCTAAAGAGTAAACAATTACCTTTAACTCCATACCAAGAATGCCTAAATCTTACTCTTGTGTCACCACCAAAAGGAAAGAATATTCTAAAAATCGACTGGGACGACATTCGTTGGTACTGAACCGGAACTATTAATTGTGGTCTGATTCCAGATAAGTCTAATGGCGGAGTATCCTGGTTTATACAGAAAATTAGGCAGCCCTTTATTGCATAGTCAATTCCGTATTGTGTAGGACTGGGTTGTAGGATTGGTCATTCAACATTCCTACAATGTATATCACCTGATTGGAAACTTTGTTACAAATCCACACTTTTCATTTTGAATTTGAAGTTGGTAAGCTAACTATGCCCCACACGGAGTTATGTTCCGTAGGTCAGCCAGGGACACGAATGATCTGGTGACAGGGAAGGAACTCTTGAAGGTGAATTTAAAAGTCCTGAAAGTGGGCGCCGTCCCAACGGAGTTATGTTCCGTAGGTCAGCCAGGGACACACAGGAGCTGGTGACTGGGAAGGAACTCTTGAAAGTGAATTTAAAGTGCTGTACTATGTGAGCGTCCAAGCTTCGACCCGTCCCTCATTCAGTTCGATGTACACATTGTCATCTAAGTAAGCACATATTTTAGGATTCCTATTTGTACACCTACCACCTCCATGGACGTACCTAGTCTAAGATATCACCTCTCTATCTGTCTGTCTGTCTGTCTGTCTCTCTGTCTGTCTGTCTCTCTGAGAAGAGTTGGTCAAGATTTCCTTTCCAGCTTTAATATATTTCATTTTGTGGAACAAACCCACCCCCCCACCCCCCCAAAAAACAACCAGAAATACTATTTGACTCGTGGCATTGCCACTGGTTAAAATGTAACATTGTTTTGCTGCGTACGTAAAAAATGTATCCGGTATTGACGTAGGACAAAATATATGCTATTCAACTACAAAGCAATTACATGGAGCAAGGGGGGTCTCTCGGTATGCAGAAGGACACAGTGCGTGCATCAGGATATATAAGGACAGAGGACGTACCTCACTGTATACAAAAACAGAGGATGTGACTTGGTATATAAAGACAAGAGGTGCTTCGGTTTATAGAAAAGAGGACGTGCCGTAATATATGGAAGAACAGAGGAGATTGCTCAGGATATATAACCGAGGATGTGTATTATCACACTGAAGAAAAGATATGTCCTCGGTACATAAATGGAAAGATGTACCTCTCTGTTTAGAACACATGAGATGACATAGACGATAGTGCATAATTCGATATAATGTGCAAGAGAGGACGTGTCTCAGTATGTAGAAGAGAGGACATGAGTGACGTACCCCAGTAAGCAAAGAGAGAGAAAACTTGTTCCTAACATAGGAGAAATAAGGATGTGTCTCAGTATAAAAAAACATACTGTGCGCATTGGTATGTAAAAAAAGACAATACTTGCCTGGGTATAAGAAAGAGAAGAAGAGAAGATTTGCTCCGGTATATAGTAGAATAAGAGAACGTGTCCCGGTGTATGGAAGTACCGATAATGTGACTTACAACAGAGAAGAAAAACGGGTGTGCGTCGGTAATAGACAGGACATGCCTCGCTGCATTAGAGAAGACACGCATGAAACAAAGGCAATCTTCAACATAAATTATTGCTCGGTGGAAGTCGGGGAAATCTAACTATGGTCGAAATGTTATACTCCACAAATACAACGTGTTATACCCTGTAATTGAAATGAAAAGAAACTAGTAAAGGACAGGTAATACGAAGTAGAGGAAGACGTAAAGTCGATAATAGCGTATAGCACCTGCGGCATCGCACACAGAAAGGCATAATGTGTGTGTGTGTGTGTGTGTGTGTGTGTGTGTGTGTGTGTGTGTGTGTGATTTGTATTTTTAACGTAGCCTTAACAATTTTGCAGTACGTCAGTTTATAGTGATGTCTAGCGCTAGGAATCAAGCCGCAGACATGTAGCATGATGTCTCATCTAGTTACATTATCCTGACACCAGGGCGACCAGTCCTACCACTAACCTCTTAATGCTGAGCGCCTAGCGTGGTAGCTGTCAGTACCATTTTTATAAATCTTTAGTATGGTTCGAGCCCGCGACCTCCCACATACGTGGTGGACTCTCTAACCACTAGGCCACCTTAGCGGTCAGAAAGGAAAATAAAATATCACCTTTACCTGCATTGCATGAACAAGTTCTACAAAGATTAACAACCAATTAGAAAGGTATCGCCAATGAATAATAATCGGCTATACGGCACATAGAGGAGTCGGATCGATGCAATGAACCCATATATCTTAATTATATCTAGTAAGAGACTGAAAATTTAATGACCTGGGATGGGCCTTGGATGTTGTTTCACCCATATTTATAAAATTAAATAGTCTGCTCCCAAGTTACCCCTTAAGAGCGAGAATGACCATAACTAGCTCATATTATTTTAACATTTTCAAAAAACCAAAGTAAAATAGAAACATTACACAGGCCATGATATTTGTGGCAAAAGTAAAGCACCTTGTAATGTTTGTACGATTGTGCATGAGATAATTAATTTCTATTATGCTTCTGCCGAGACAGCTCTCGGAAGAAGTTAAAATAGTACGACACTGTTATATTTTATTGGTCATACATACCATTCTGGCTATTCCAAAATTATAATGGAAATAAGTCAGTACCATAGTTTTATGTATACGTGTTAAACAAGCATTACAAAGGAAAGTATGAATGTCGCTCAGATGCAGCAATCCAATTTACCAATGAATTTTTTTAATTGGAACGCTTTTCTACCGATATTTGTTTATGAAGCGCATAAAATATGACAGATTATTATTTCTAGTGTAATTTTTTTACAAAGATTGTGCATATTTGTCCGACCTTTCTTTTTTCTTCGTTTTACAATTTCTGTTTAAGGTTATGTTTAAAATTGCACATAAAGCATTTGGTAACCACGCAGTATTTGCAATATTTGTAATATGTATTCTATAGCCATGTAAATGTTTATAATAATAAACTATTGAATTTAATTGATAAATATACGATATAGGACAGAGTTTAGGGAAGAATAAACGAAGATCAAATGCTCAATTAATTATTTTGTACTTGTCTCATTGTTAATCCCGATAATTGTCGAATGGCTCAGTTTTTTATTTATATATAAATTACAAGAAATACACAAAAACAGACGCACACCACGCAATATGTCATTTCATTGTTTGTTTTCTTCACATGCTTGCTCATCGATGTGACACATATCAACGAGACCGAAATGACAAACATAGCTAAAAATTCAAAACGAAAGAGCATTGGGCTGGTTGTAGATGCTGTTTGAGGAATAACCATCAGGACCACTAATGACACTGGTGTTGATGAAATTCTTACCACAGCAACTCTCATAGGTACTCCATCCAGACGTGTATCCATAGCAACCGGTGTCGCGTGCTGAAACGTTTACGTTCAATAATACGTGGGGTTTTTTCCGGAACTTCTGGTGGCGGAACAATGCACTCTCTATATAATGACCAAGTTGTACTCGATGGCTATTGAGAATAAAACTATTAGCATGGCTGAGTTCGGCACAGTGTTGACGAAAATAGAAATCACCGAAGATATTGCGCAGAGATAATGAATCGGGGCGTTAGCGACACAGAAGAATTAGCTGATTTAGAAACAGTTTAAGTCAAGTCAATGTTCTTCAGTCTGCCAGCATGTTGCCAGTGTCAGCATCGGCTGTGTTTCCTTTACTTGCATCGCCATCTGTGCTATCTTCCCTGGGTATACCTGGTATGCTACTATCTGTACTATCTTCATTGGACATACTAGGGTCTCAGTCATCCATGAAATAATTTGAAATTTTCTTGTCCTATGTCATACAATTTCTTTTACGCTTTTTGTTATATTCCTCGCAAAGTATGTGGCGTGAGCGCTCCGAAGCGACAATTAACGTGGTTAGTTGTTCAATGTGCTCCGGATACATAATCGAAAAATCATAACCACTTTTAGGGCCTCATTGATAAACCGACATGATGCATTCAAGATAAACATTTATTTGAACTTTTCTGTTACTGCACAGAGCACCATTGTACAGGCATGTTAATTCCAGCATCAGCCACAAATGCTAAATCTCTCAAAATACTATGTCTCGACATTATAATAATTTAATATCATATTTTATATAAAAGGATCCAGCATCCTCTCGAATTGGTATTTCATTGAGCAAAGACACACCATCATGTTCAATATACATATACAAGCCAGCACAATGCTGTTTTAAACTAAAAGCTAAAAACAGAGTTGATCAATATTACTGAGACTTCCATGGAGAGGGCCCGTAAAGGGGTCTTGAGTGCGTTTTACAAAGTGATTTGGGATTATGTACCTTTAATGTAACCCACTTCGTGAAACAGTGATCCCACTTTACCTAGCGAGCTGTATCCAAGTATGGCGCGGCAGCATGGTTTAGATGAGTTTCGGTTTCGACACTGCGCTATTTTTGTTTGCAAAACCCGCTCGCGCGCGCGTGTGAGTGTGCGCGCGCCAATAAATCAACCGAGGTGCACTCGTTTTTGCCATGAGGTCAAACTCATAGGGGTGGATGGGTAAAAGGCTTGACCTAGCATCGTTAATACAAATTCAAATTTGCATTATCACGCCACTAATGGCACCGTAGTATAAAGGGATGGTATCTTTAAAAATGTTCCATAGGTCTAATATGAATATCGCCCTATGACGACAAGAGAAAACATAATGTTAAGGCTGAACCTACAAATAAACATTCCATTTTCACTAACCAACACTCGTATCTATTATCCAACGAAAAGGGTAGGAATATACAAGCAATGTTACCGCAAACACAGCTAAAACATCATTAACACTATACCCTCCACAGACTGATCTAAATCACATACAAGGGTAGTAGTGATAACACGTACACAAACGTACTGTCATCTCTAAAACGGGTAAACGCGCTGGTACATATACAAGTATATTATCGCTCTTGAGAAGAAAATGTATGGTCAAATGTACACAAACATGCTACCACCTCTGAAAAATATAGAAGTTCTCAAGCATACACAACCTACTTGTATTCCTTAAAGAAAGAGTTGATCGGCATGAATAGGTGTTAATGATCACAACCTAATATCTTGTACCCCTTAGAGGTTTTTTCCTGCTAAATTAGATGTTGAATTGTAAGGATGTGTATTGGATTGTAAAATAAAATGGTGGTTTCAACGTCAATCATCAGATGTATATCTGTCTACTTCTTTTTCAGTCCAATAGTTTTCAGTCCAATATTCAGATTTCTAGAGGGCTATACCAACCCACGATGCTTTAGTCCTACAAGTTTCATATCGTCCCAAAAATTTCGCCAATGTTAATTTTCCATAAGCCCGTAGTGTCCGAAGCATAATGTTAAATTTCCATATGACTTATATTGTCTTCCATAACTACAGGTGTTGTCCTTTCGAACTCATTAGCAGAAGATTGACAATCTTTCAACCCACGAGGATCAGTAAGTTTCTTCAATAACGTCACAAAAAACTGTTCATCTTTTTGCAACTTATGGTGTCTATGTCAGGAATTTTACTTACGATTGATAGGTTGATACGGGGAATGCATGTATATTTTCTTCAGGTTCCATCTAGGCCACTAGCTTAGGAATGAAAATTGTGACATGTCATAATTCAAGATTCAAGGTTTTTTATTAACTAAAAATCTTGAATTTTGAATTATAACAGGAGATAAAATATTGAAATATATTAGGACATAGATGAAAGAAAGCAAATTACACAAACAAATGAGGAATGGGAGGAAAGGGAAACAAGGAAGAAGGAAATTAAGAAATATGGATAGCTCATTTCGAGAAAAGCAAGAAACATGAAGGCAAAGAACTGGAAAAGTGTGATAACAGCACACTAGAAATGCAGCAACATTCACATATTTTGGCAGCAGCGAAGATGCAAACGTCAATGTCAGCTGGGTCCTGTGTGACATATGCAAAGACTTGTTCGAGTTGTAACATCACTCCAGAAGAAGAAGAAGATGGTGATATTTTCGCATGTTTGTATTTGTGTATCAGTACTGATTAAAATCTGTTGGAAACATGCGCGTAATTGATAATTTGAACTGTAGTTGACAGTTTTAAAATTTGGAATTCTATATTTCCTAATGTTCGCAATCTCGTGCAGTATCAGGAAGAGATGATTATTAACGTAAGTGCGAGTTCTTTTTCTTACAGTTTCTCTATTATTCACCAAGGCTGACTGTTTGCTTTCAATTCGCTTTGAACCTCATGTCAGCGTGAAAGTTGAATATATCGGTACTTGCTGACAAATATCAGAGATAGTTGTAACACTAAACCGTTACAATAAAAATAATTCAGTGCTGGATATTCTTATCGGCTAATAGAGGATCATTTCATTTCGATGGACTCTTGATTAGCTATGCTGGTAGAAACGATTAGAAATTCCAAGTTAAGGAATCCTTGAAAGTTCTGCTTTTCAATTATCGCTAAGAGCTTTATGCATATTGAAACGTTTGCTAAACAAAGCTCATCAAAAGTTGCTAATTACAGGTAAATCTCTGTTTTAGAGTATATTAAGCACACATTCTTTGTATACGTTTCTGTTGAAGTTTAAACCAGATTAGTGTGGACCAATATGTGTGATCACAATGAAAATTGTATAGGTTTCAAAAGCTCCAAAATTGGCGAATATTTGAAGACTGATTCTTATAGTCTGAAAATCTATTCATGTCATCATACTATCAATATAAGCATGCCTAACGAACTCCTTTTGTCTACGTTGAATACTTTTTGTTCCGTTGTGCTTAAAGCCTAAAACAAATTTCAAAATTGTATTAAACAAATGGAAACAAAAACTATAATGGCCTGAAAATCTAATCAGGTCTTCTACCAAATTTCACTTCTTCATGTGGATTGGTTTTAGGCAATAATGCTCACAAGAGTTTATTATTCTTGCGCAATCATGCTTACGGCCAAATATAAATGACCAAATCAAGATGCACCCGCTGCGATAGGAATGGGGGTCTTAAAAACTCAGATGTTAAATAATGTTAAACAAAGCAAAGAAAACCATAAATGAATAAAATAGAATGCTCGGATTCCCATTTAATCATAAATATTGTTTCCTATTTCAACAGCAGAATGCATTATTGAAGTATAAAAAAATTCCCTTTTGGTCTCACTTACATATCATATTGGAGGTGTCCTTTTTTGACATACTTCAAAGAGATTATCTTTGTTAAGAAATGGACTATGGTGTTATGAAGCAGCAGCTACTTAGCATGTAGATACTTAAGTGTACACCAATTCTTTAAGTTTCAACTAATTAATTTAAATGTCTGTTGATGCAAGTGATGTAGGAGTTGGTTGAGTATTGATTCAAGAACAACAATTTGTTGAGAATCATCAAGTGTGTCACTTTTCAAAAACTTAAACAAGCAGCAGAGAAATTATTCCACATTCAAGAAGAAATATTTGACATTGATATTTGCTTGGCAACATTTTGAAATGCATAATTAATTCATTTTATTCTTTAATTATTGTCTTCATTGATTACAACCACATTACATAACGAAATCATGCAGCAGCAAAACAATATTGACATTAAACACATCAGTGGAAAGATAATGGGAATGCAGATGCGCTTTTAGTTTATAGAAGTGCTCTATTGCTTTATTTTGTCTATATTTTGTGTTAATTCATAAGACATCACCATATGTAATTTCAATTATTATTGTATCATATGAATATTTGACTAACATGTAAAAGAAAGTCTATTTGTAAAAATCTTTCTTTTTTATGGGGTAGGTGATTTTTGTCATGGTTCTAAGTAGTAAGAAAGATGTTAACTTGGTTTTGAGTTCAAGAGTTGCTTACGAGTTAGTGCCTTTTGCGTTGGAAATCGATTGCGTCGTATTTTAAGTATCGTTTGTATATTTAGAGTGTTTGTAAACAATTATTACTCCTGTTTTATGATCACTCTTTGGAATCACCTTTAGCTGTGTCCAGATAATATTTGAGAGGAATTATATGTTTAAATTATTCATTGGAAGTAAAAGTGCTCATTGACCTTTTGGACTAAAGTACTCATTCAGGGATAGTCGGGTTTGTATAATTAAACATCAGGACATTCAGAACTATTGGTGCATCATGGTATTCAATATTCTTGGTACATTAGAATGTTTGGGTCTATTGGAATTCAATCGTAATGGTCTATACTACTGGTTGTTTCATAGGATAGTTAGTATTATTTAAACTTTAATCACAATACTATAAGTTGTGGATTTCACTTTCTTTTGGTCACATACTTTCCGACAATGGAGTCGTAACAATATTATCCTTGTTATTAATAACAATATTACAGTCGTAACAATATTATCCTTGTTATTAATAACAATATTACAGTCGTAACAATATTATCCTTGTTATTAATAACAATATCACAATCGTAACAATATTATCCTTGTTATTAATAACAATATTATCCTTGTTATTAATTCCAATATTATCCTTGTTATTAATAACAATATTATCCTTGCTATTAATAACAATATTATCCTTGCTATTAATAACAATATTATCCTTGTTATTAATAACAAGTTGCATAATGTAATTTCCTCCCATATTTTCGGTTATGAATACAGTTGATTTTCAATATTTCGTTTTTTAATTTTTCGTTTAAATTCTTTTCTTCAAATCTTTCAATTTTTTCTTATTCTCCCAACTTGATCAATTGTATATTTAGTTTCATCAATTTGAACGATGCAGATATGCACTGAACCAAATATTATTGTTTTCAATTTGCCAAACTATTGACTGAAAAAACACTCTCTAAACTGAGGATGAAACATCGCTTAAAATCAAAGATAAATTCTGTAATGTAATTAAACAACATAACTAATTAAATAAAACATAATTTTATATACAGTCCTTCATGTTATTTTTGTTTTGAATTTCATGTGTGGTAATATGCAAGAATACGGAAGAGTGAATTGCATGATACACATTGAGTCAATAAGAGGAAATTTCACCAGGTAATCCCAATATACAAGCCAATTCGATCAGCTGGTAGATGCTTAAGATTAGCAGGTTTTCTGTATAGGAACTTTTCGATAATAGCGTTCTTCCACGTAAATTGTTTTTTTTATGGATTTGATACAACTCCCGATAGCATGAAATTATTTGAGCAACATAATGTTTCCAATGGAATGGAATCTCTGAAAGGCGCATTTTTGACAGAATTCAAACTTTAAAATGAGAAGTTGAGGATGGCTTTCGGGGAGGACACAATTTTTTGGGCTGGAGAAATGTACTGTTGAGTTGCACAGAATAATAATAATTTCCGTCGAGTAGAACAGTCCTTGTTATAGCTTCTTACTGAAATTTCTTTGCTCTGTCCAATCGTGTGCGTGACCAAATTCAAATCGTAATGGAAAGATATGCATTCAATATTTATTTGCAAAATGGATAACAGAATTTGTTGGAGTAATTTATCTTAACCAAAAGAACACCACACGGCAACAATCCAAGTGGTATAGAGATTCTGCTATCATTAATCCTCAATCAGCAGTTCGAGCCTCCATTAGAGCATACTTGTTCATGTTAGATTGTTATATGTAATTACGTTTTCTTTTATTTTTTTCTTCAGCAAGTTAAGTTTATTTCTCTTGCATTCTTTATTTCTGTATGATTTTTCTCGTATCATCTATCCAACAACTTTAATTAGATCAAACGTAACCCTGAAATCAGGCTATTTACATATGCCATATGTCTCATTATTTTTCATCATGCCAGTTTCCATGTACCGATTAGTACAAATCGTTTGCTTAAGACCACTTTTGAATGTCTGTATGTGTGTATGTGCGTGAGAGAGAGAGAGAGAGAGAGAGAGAGAGAGAGAGAGAGAGAGAGAGAGAGAGAGAGAGAGAGAGAATCAATAAGAATGAGGGGACGGAACCGTTTGGGTTCTATCCTTTGCCGATGTTCAGTTGTCAGATTTTGAATGTTATTTAGCTGTCTTCTTCTATCTTATAGTTAATATGCATATGCGTTTTGTATATGTACGTGTGGATCGTTAAAGTAGGACGAGACAGGCTAGCATAGCTGCTCTATTTTTCAAAAACTATAAACGAACAGTTCGGTTGCGGGCCTCACTGCTGACCAAAAAATCTCCTTAGCCTTTAGTAAAGAGCTTCTTTTAAAACGTCTCGAGTGTATGTAAATTCCAATTTTGCATGACCTCTATATCGATGCACATATAAAACATTTTGGAAACTTTTCACACAAGAAATTTTGCAGAATTTCCTGTTTAATTGTTCATTAATAAAAAAAAAACTGGTGTACGGCTTTTCAAGGTTTATTTCTGTGTTTATATGGTTGCAAGAAGAAAATGTTACCATATGGGCTTGAAACTCAATGCAATACGAAATAGTGTATTTGAAGTTCAAGGGTTATTGAATACAAACTTCATAACGATAAAATGCTATGGTGTATATCCGTATATTTATAATGTACCATCCTTAATTTTCAGGTAAATGAATGTAAACGTTCAATACTCCGGGGTTATACATGCAATAATATGGCACGTTTTTCAACAAAAACTTATAGCCTTTTCCTCATTATATTAACGACTGAATATACAGAAGATTAAGGGGTAAATACCATGTATAGAAAAATGAGATAATGTGGAGTTATAATTCACAGTAATAATATTGTTCATAAGATCATAGGTAGGGAACAAATACATTTGTATTAATCTGTCGTAGTGTAATTTTTGTTTGTTCTCACTACATTGATTTACGGCAATCATTCTCTCTCTCTCTCTCTCTCTCTCTCTCTCTCTCTCTCTCTCTCTCTCTCTCTCTCTTATACAATTGATATAAATATATGAAATATAGGATTAAGCATAACCAAAATGAATATTTTTGTCCGAATTATTATTAATATAATCTAAGCTTTGCACTCAAATGATGCATAAACAAAACAGCTTTCGTAGCTAACATTTTGATCATGTTTAATCCATTACTATAAACAGTATCAGCATTCGACTATTGTCAATGTACAAAGTACATGCACTAATAAATTATTCTGAAGAATTATCAGCAAATACATCAATTGTCTTTTCTGGGCGATTCAGGCTGGAACACGAGAAAAAGTCAGGGATATACATATACATGCGTAAAGCGTTTGAAACGAAAACGAAAATTGGTGTCAAAAATAATCAACTGAGATTAATTGAAATATGTGTAACATTTATACATTGTTTTTAAAACAAGAACAAAGTTTCATAAGTCTTGTCATTGACAGTTACGTATATTGCGTTCAAATGGACAATTTAGCATATATATTTTTCATCATTATGCGTGATAGATTCTTCTAGCCTACATATTTATTATCCATGAATGTATGTTCCACAACGGAGGAAAAAATATCATTGGCATATTATTTGTAACTTTCCTTTATTAAAAGCGTCCTGGTTTAAAAGCCAAATATATATTTAAGAAATAGATAGGGGCATATATTTTCTATATATGTTTCATCTGGATCTGAGTTTGGGCCGAACATTAGTACCGGAAATTAATAACGTGTCTGAATCATAAGCTTTCTCCAAGACTGAGTCGAAGTAGCCGTGCTATATAAAGGTATGCTATCTTGTCCCTTTAGTTTCATATATTATTGGTTTCAGTAATAAAACCAGAATTTTAACCAGAAAATATCGTCATAGGTAACGTAAATCATCATCAAAACCAAATACGTGCATTAGAAACAAGTATATTATCCACACCACAAAAACATGCTAACTTCCGGTGCTTGCTCTGTTATCGTTAAATAAATCAGAACGAATGGGCTAATAAAGACAGATGTAAAGACATTAAGAGTAGTTTAGATAGGTTTAAATGATGTTACACGGACTATTTGGGTTGCAAGAATGCTAGATGGCAAAGCATGATTGAATTCTGTAGACTGTGCGACTTTCTAGCTCAATTACATGAGTCACCGAAACATCAGGTACATTATTATCAGAAATACCATTGAAGCACCGGTTCCTTATTTCTCAGTAAGTGACATATTCCAATTTGCATGACACGTAAAGTTAATAGTAATGATATATGTGATGCAAAAGGTTATATCCTATAAAGGATTCCTAATATTTAATGTTGATAATATTTTCTCGGATGTAGCAAAGTCCCTCCCCGGTTGTGTAGAAACTGAAGAAGGACCCACTGAAGCACTTGAAACCTGGTACACTCAGTTTTAGATCGAAATACTGTTTCAAAAATAAATTTGTGATATACCATCAGAAACCACATGGCATGCAAGAGAAATCAATGAAGCTAGACAACATAGAGATAATTTATAAAGTCTAGAATTGGTACAACTACAGACTCTGGTCTAAAAGACGAACTCCCTTGACTTAGTAAGCTAAAATCTTTTTTTTTTTTTTTTTATAAAATATCTGTTGAATAATGAAATGTGGAAAATTCTGAATGATATTTCTCCATAAAGAAACAGTTAGATCGCCATTCAACTAATAATTGACGGGACAATAACTTATGATTTGCATGGTATTGGTAACAGATTTAAATGATTTAATGGGCACTCATTAATACCACAAACTTATATTCTGACAGCTCATACACTAATATGAGAAGAACAAGGACAAATTTGTTATTAAGTATAAATGCTTGAAAATGTCATGTATATTTGATTTGCGCTGTTTGTTAATTTTTATTATTTATTACATTCTGTGGGTTATGTACAATTTTATTTTATAGCTGACATTGTCCAAAATCAAGTTCATTTTCTACCCGAAAAGTATCATTGATTTCGGTTTTGTAAACAAAATGTTTATCTCAATATGAGTGAGGAACATTGGAAAGTCCGCATGAAATGCTGGGTCGTCCTGAAGTTTACACATTCTATGCTATAATTTCAGTAACATCCTTGTCTAATTAGAGCTTGGATCTTGACTTTTGCCCTACATCCTGGTTCTTCTTTTAATGTCTTAGATGTTTATTACATAAACCTTATTTACTTAAAAACTAGTCATTCGTGATTTAAGATCTGAGCACGATTAGTTGTGTTATTATTGTACAGTATTTTGATTGTGGGTGAAATTCTTTAATTCAAATTATTCTTATATTACTGATTAAACAAACGACTGTTGGTACATCATTACAATATAGGTCATAGTTTACATTAGTACAAGAAAGAACAGGCCACCACAGGCTTTGGCGATCATTTGGAATACTACTAAAGATTATTGAGAACTTTATTTATTAAGACTTGTGTTAGGAATTATAGGATTATTTGTGATTGATTTCGCAATATCGTGTGTTCTTGTTACATTTGCAATTCTGCAAGGAACTAAGTAAAGATAATCAGTGAACAGTAACCCAAATCTCGAGTTGTATATCCCCAATTTTGATATTGAAAATGTTATCATAGAAATACTTCTGGGAGTTCATGTTGAACACAATCTAGCCTGGTGCAAGCAACTGAAATACATTTGTTCTATAGTAAACTCAAGAACATATATTTTACAGAGGATGCAATGTTAACTGCCACTCAACTATGGGGAGCAAGAATTAACCTATATTTACGACTTAATAGAAATTAATTCTTAAAATTGTAATGGCTGAATTTTAATAGAAGGTAGCCTAGTCAAAGTGCATATCAATATTCAGAGTTCAAAATGAACTTTGTTCACAATATTTCAATGATATGTTTCATTATTAACTCATAAAAAGACAGTAACAAGGATCTATATTGAAATTAATTACAGATGGTCATTGGAAAACTATTTCTAACAACAAATACTTAGTTAAAAATCGTTTTATTACACCATTTCTATTCCAAAGCAATTAGATCTGACATACATCTAGATGTGTTCAAAACAAAACATATGACTACTATCTTGAAATTCAGTTTTCATTGTATACAATGAAATACATGCACTAGAATTTTTCTGTTAATGCTTTTCAAATACACTTTGCGCTATTTTATTGCAAGCATTTAAAGTATTTAAGCATGTTTTGAATTTGTTTGCTTTGGATGTTTTTAGCTTCTTGTTTACATTTTTTATCTTGTATTTACAAACGTTTGTTCATCATGAGGGTCTCAGGGGAGAATATTATATTATACTAGTTGAGTGAATCTCTCATAAAATAAAATATATTATTATTATTATTATTATTATTATTATTATTATTATTATTATTATTATTATCTACCAATTGTATCAGGAAAAGTGACTATGCATGCCCCTTGTTGTTTGAGAAAGTACTATACTAGTTGTATACTGTTTAAAAACATAATATACATTCAGCATTATGCATGCATATGAAAGATTACGCAACGGGTTGCAAAATATTCAAAGGTGCCCAAAAAGGAAAATATGATACAAAGATAATGGGATAGAAACAAACTGTTATGCAAACATAGCCCCTGAATCATAAGGGGGCGCTCACCAGTTATTATGTACTTTTGTGAGAATGACGTATGTAAGGTGAAGTTGTTTGCATTTAAAACATGCACAGTGGAAAGAATGTTGGCATACCTTTATGCTACTTTGATGCAATGTGACTGACATTTCTTTGGATATTGTACTTTTGGAAATTGTAAATGAACTTAGCACACTGCTAACTAAAATGACTGCTCTCTTGTGCTCAAAAATCAGTCTGAACTTGTCTAAATTAAATTATCCTTAGCAGCTATTAAAATAGGAAAAGTGAATTTTGCCAGACTAGACAATACCAGCTTCTGAAAGTGCAATGAATGAAATACCAAATATATAAAATGTAAAAAAAGAGTTATCGGCTCTCTTTTTACAATTTACCTCTGATGTTCAGGAAGTGAAAATGACCAAGTGGAGCTAGACCTTTCTGAAAGGTGCACATCTGGAGTAAGGCCAAGCTGTATACTCTGTAATCCACATTACACCCATCAATCATACACCAAAATAAAGGGAATTAAAGGTGCTTTGAACAATACCTAAGATATCCAAGGTCTTTTTTAAATAGCCAGTAAAACTAGTGAGGAAACCCGGGGGAATTCTTTTTTTAAAAAAAAATTCTAACCCTATGCAAAATACGAAACTGTAGAGCGCCACCTAAGTTATTTTTAAAGCAGGGTCAAGTTAATAGTGCTATATATATCTTTTTGCATCGCTTCCGGTTCCGGTATATATTTTTTTTATCTCGGTAACGATACCATATTGGGAATAGAAAATATAAGCAAAGGTAACAATAATTATCATCATCGAAACCAAAAACTTGTTATTAGAAACAAATATATCATCCACGTTTGTCCCCACACGATACAATATAATAACGTAATGGGTAAATTTGCTAACTTCCTAGAAGCCAATACACTTATTGTATTAAATAATAATGATTATGCATTCCCCTTAGTGTTTGAGAAAATAATATACTAGTGGTATACTGTTAAAATATGTGTAAGACAGACATTCATCATTATGCCTTCATCTGGTGAATTACGTAACGGGTCAAAAATACTAAAACTATTCCAAAAAGGAAGATTTGAAATAATGTGTAGGGGAGATAACCAAAATCAAACTGTAATAAAATCAACGCCGAGGGTAGCCCTTGGGTGCTTTTCAGCAGGAGCTCAAGAAATGTTGGATAGAAATGAATTACATGAGATGGACCAACCAATTTACAGATAATATTCAAACGATGTATATAATACGTTTACACTGTTTGGGAGGATATACAACACTGAACTGAAATGAAGATACAAATAAGTAAAATACCCACAGACACTCTAAGAAAATATGTGACACTGAAGAACCTGCATATCCAGTTTGAGAAAGTAGATGAAATGCGAAAAGGAACAAAGGAAAAACATATTGTTTAGAAGTTCCGTTATTTAGTTAAAAGGAATAATCAAAGAGGTACGACATTTTTACTGTGCACACAAGTAAAAGGCTTTTGGAACTTTAATTAATTTTTTTTTTCTAAGATCCAGAGATGCTATAAAATTAGAGATATAACTGACAGAATAATCTGAAAGAATATGGATCACATTCTTCGAGTGAACTGAATGCTACAAACGTAGTTTAGACTTAGTTTACAATTGAGAACAAGCTTTCTAAAATAAAATATTAATATGACTATTATTACGACGCTATGGTCTTCAAATAAGTAATAGAAAAGAGTGAGATGCACCTAGCGTTGTAGAATTTCAACAAATAATGTATTTTCATAGAATACAAAGTGGAAAAAATGTAAGATTAACTTACAGTATTGCAAATGGAATCCCAAATAATTCTAGAATTACTGGCACATGGTCCTAAAGATTAACGTTCTGAATAAATTCCAAAATAAATCCAACGCTGGTAGTGTTGATAAGTGTGTGGTGCCCGTGTCGTGTTGATGTGCCAACAGACTTTGGTTGAATCACAATAATACAATCCAAGAATATATCCGTATTTGGAATTTCATTTCAAATCCAAGTCTCTATTTCCAAGAATGTCAATTTTGATGCGCACCTTTTATTTCCAGGTAAGAAAATAATTTGAAAAATTCCAGCCCAAATGGAATACTGGATACACCAATAATCCTTCCTAAAGCGCTTATAACACGAATTTCTAGAAAAATAGGATCATAAAGTCCTCTAATTGAATTGAGGTCACAATTAGCATTTTCTAAATCAAAACTATTACCAAATGGAAAATTTCATTCTAGATGCTTCCAAATGTATAAAAGAAAAACTCTTTGTTATAATAAGAAAGTCTATTGCTAAAATTATAATAAAGAACATATTAACAATGTATTTCACTCAGGCAAAGATAATAATCTTAATAGCTAATCCATACTCTTAGATAATCTTTTAGCTATGTATTGGCGTTTTACAAAATTAAAAATAAACCTATGATTCAGGTCAGGTAGAAAATGAATTTGCTTATTGACAAGGTCAAGTCCAAAATATAATTATCCATAGCATATAAAGAAATAAAAGAACCAAAACAAACCTAACACACAAAAAAACCCAATTAAATATACATTATAAGCATATGATGAAAAGAGAGAAACTGAGAAAAAATCTGGTTAATCAAACTGGTACGTTAGAATAAGGCTACTAAGACCAACAAAGACATTCAAAAAATGAAGTGAAGATTGTGGATAACCAGGAAAATATTGCTGTTCTTTAGAAAATATTAGCAGAGGAAAATGTTTTGTAAAAAGCATTAGGGGACGTGTGTTACAACAAATATAATAAAATGGCTTATTTTCGGGGTATTATGGAATTAATGGAGATGATGAATATTCTATTTTCAGAGCAAATTATAGAGCTGATGATAACCAACATGTCTCAATTAGTCCCTTGCAATATATCGTTTTTTGCTTATCCAAAATAGATAAATGATGACAGTTAAGATAAGCGGCTTTCTCATATGAATTAAAATATAGTCTATAAACTCGCAACTGGACACAGAATGTTTCACCAAGAATATTCTCCGAAAAAACGGAAACAGAATGGATTCAAGGGTGATAAATAGCTGAACGATGGTAATTCAAATACAAATTTTAAAACCGACGATTTATTCTTTGACAATTAGGTGTTATTGATTTTGGACTTCTGAAAGAACTTTTAGGATTATTTCCAATTTAATTCACAATACTGCAAGTTCCTCTTAAAATTTCACTTTGTACCTTTGGGAAACATTTATTTGTTAACTGTACTAAACGAATTGATTTCGCTTCTTTCAGTTTCTTTCGTTTAAGATCATCGAGTCGTAACAGATATTAGTGCCTCGTCAGGGAATTGAATTTCTTTGCAACACTTTAGAGATTTGAAAAAATTGACTTTTTACGGAATATTTTTTATCCCTGTAAATAATTTTAATTTCAAATATTTGAGGCATCTTCAGTTAGACAAGCAAGCTTTCACAATGCAATCTAATGTAGAGAACTTTGTTTTAAATCCTCCCCAGGAATGGTTAGAGTCCATGAAAAGGTCGAGTTGCTCTAGCTTGCCAGACATTATGATCTTTCTGAAAACAAAACATGTTTAACAAAACAATAGATAAAGAATATGTTGGATCAGTGTTTGCTGGGAAATTAAATGTTGGTTAATAGTGATCTTGATTTGATTGCTAAGGCTATAGCTAGCTTTGGTAGGAAGTTGAAGGAAATACATTTTTAAAAAAAATAAAGCCGATTGATTTGGAATTTAACAAAGCTTCAGTTTCAGAAAGAATTGCTGGAAATGCAAATTCGGATAGAGAAATAGGAGAGGCAAATGCAATTGCAAAGAGAGAGAAGAGAGCAATCCAAATGCAGAGGCTGGGGTGGGGGTGGCACTGGGAGGCAAAGAGAAAAGAGAAATATAAATGCAAATGCAACGAGAAAGGAAAATTCATTATAATTTTATTTTAAATTCGAGCTGGTAGGCGGAGCTCACTCACCCCACCCGATTACAGACATGTACAAACTTTGATGTTACCAGGAAGTTTAGGTTAAAACCACATTTCACGAAAGAGAATTGATAAAAAGTTCCTCAATTTGGGAAACTTGCTGAAAACATGAGCTGTCTTAGAGATTATTGAACTTTGTTATTACGAAGTATACTTAATGGCAAAGCGTGAAATCTACACTTAACTGTAGGTAAAACAAAGTGCTGAGTTTGGAATTATTTAAAGAATGTATCAAGAAGGGTTATGAGTTGGTACCTTAGACATACGTTTTATGAATAGTACAAAGGTACTGGATAAATCCAAGACGAATTTGCAACGGAAAATTAGATACTGTTTGAAAAGTCGTGCTCAGCCAAGGAGTTTGATCAAAATTATGATAACCACAGACAGCTCCCATTAGTAGAACAGCTCAAGAATTGCATCCACAGTGATGGCAAGACTTATATTGATGAGGAAAAGGTGGAAAATTTGGACGATATTGCTCGTACAACTGACGATTATTACTTTACTTACATCCTCTCAGCAATTTGGGTTTGCTAAATAATCATCTCAGTCTCACAAGAGTATTTCCAAATCTAGCACAACTTGTAGAAATCAAACTTCTGATAAGACTGAACAGAAATCCTTATTTCTTCCTAAGTGCACTTATTAAAAAGGCACGTTATTTTTTTATTACTACAGACTGAATAATAACCAACAGAATAAAGAGCTATTTCAAATGTTCTTATTTGAAAGAAGTAAAGGTCACGGTCTTATATTGAATAAGGCAAAATGGTTGGGACAAACAACCCCATTTGATTATATTTTGGAAAATTATGAAACATTTTTGTCGAAATATTCTATATATGTTTTTTGGTGATTCTACCAAGCCTATTGCTATCAAAATATTAATGGAATCAGAATCTTCTCCGAGTCTTTTGTTTTCAGGTATTCCGACTTGGTTAGAGCAGTTTTCTTCTAGTAAAAGTGTTATTATTCAGAGAGTAGAGTGCGGTTCGGTTAATGTTCCTCTCCATTGTGTCGATTTGTCATCAGATTTAGTAACAGGATCCATAACTGTCGAAAAAGTGACTTCTTTGCCTACTGAAGATATGCATTTGTTATCAGGCAATGGCCTAGCTAGAGATCAGGTCGTTTTTAATACACTTGTAACTGCAACAACTTTTTTGGATCAAAACTTAATCCTGTTGAAAATGAAATCCATGATTTACATCATGCTTCTGCAGTTATCAGTGCTGTGCAAAAAGAACTCTTGAAATGATGTTAATCTGGAAAGAATTACTGTAGTTGACATTTATTGGTTGTCTTTAGATGAGGTCAGTGTTGTTCCTAGTATTAATATTCAACATATATGGATCAGAAGGATCATCTTTTTATTTCTCATTATCTCTCTTATAATCAGGGTGACAAAGGATAATACTTTTTTTGAACTGGAACATGTTCCTGAGATCTCCTGTTTGTTTGAGAGTCTGAGAGACATCGAAGTCATATCAATTGGAAGTTGATAGCCATGAAACTACATAGCCGGTGATTTTGGAGTTATTAAGATTTGCAAAAAGATCTTAAATCATTTTTTGTGGCCATAAATGAAAAGAGATGCCTGTAAATATTGCAGACCCTGTGACCCTTTTGAAATGGTTGAAAATCCTAATTAAAATATACCTAAAGCTCATATTTAACCTATTCCTGCATTGGAAGAACCATTCAGCAGAGTAATGATGAACTGTGTCGGTTCGTTATCTAAGACCAAGTCAGGCAACCAATAATTGTTGACCATATTGTATGGATCCACAAGACTTCCTGAGCCGATTCCTTTGATGAATATTAAAATATTAAAATTAAAACTATAGTAAAAGGTTTTAATTTTTTTCTTATACTTATTGGCCTTCTCAAATCTGTCCTATTAAGAAGGTAGTCAATGATACATGAGATAACCTATGAGATAAGCTTTACAGAAGAGAATAACTGAATCGTATCATTTTACAGATTGATTTGTAAACAAATTATATATATATATATATATATATAGGTGAGTATATATATATATATATATATATATATATATATATATATATATATATATATATATATATCATACTTCAAACTTATGTGTGATTCAAAATGGATTTGCATCGCAGTTTTGTTCTACTGGATGTGGTTGTCTTCAAGGGAATATGAAAATGAACAATATGATAATGGCACATCGTTCATTTTTGATGGACATCATCTAACATCTTTATCATATTTTTACAACTATCTTGAGTAAATCATTTGCTACTAATCATTCTGAACGGCCAGATATGAGAGACTACTTTCTTAATAAATACGATTTGTGTTATTACACATGTTTCAATTTAATTATTTGGAAATATCGAGATTATCCAAAACTATTAAAAATATTCTTTTGGAAGGATTTTCATTTAGTATGGGCATAAGTTATGACAATGGGAAAATAAAGAAACGTCCTTGAAATATTACTTGAGGGTGTCTGGAAAAAAAAATATAACATACCAGTTTGTATCTATCGCGACTGTCGCAAGGAGTAATATTTATGTACTATTTCTTGGATGAGCAAGGTTTATACTATCATATGTAGGATTTTGTGATCTATATATGATTTTTATATATAAAATATTTTTAAAAAAATAAAAGAAAATAAAAAATAATATAAAAGAGATCCAAATTACACAATAATATGGTATTACAAGCGAGATCAGACTATATTTATAAAGATAAAATTTGGAACATGAGAAAAAAGATGCAGCCATTTTGCTTGAAAAATACTGAAGTTCTACTTAGGAATCAAAAAGGATGCAGAGAGATATATAAATAGATAAATAAGGTCATTATTACAGTGTCCCAAGGCTCAAGAAACCGTTTTTTAAATTAAATCCAACATTCTAAATGTCAAGAATTGGCGGAATAACGTATATTGGAACACGTTTTAATAATACTTTTGATACAAAATTATTGAGGCTCCAGTTAAGTATTAACACTAAGATACATACTACTGGTCTTTTATTAGATAAACAGATGTTGTTTCTATACAAGTTAGGAAAAAAAAAAACAATGGAACATTTATTTTGCAAATGTGTTCTAGTGAAACATTTTTGCAGATTTGGATGACTTCGAGATTTCTTTTATTTGGAGATTTTAATTAATCTTGCCAATCATATTTGGTCGATCTAGTATTATTACTAGGAAAATATATTATATTTAGATCGACACTCCAAAACAAAACAAAATCCAAAATTGCAAGACCGCCACTTTGATTTGATATTTCATTTTAAATTTTGAATGTAATAAATCTGAACTTTGAGATCTAAAATTACAAAAGTATATACCAAATAGAAATTTATGAAAACATATTTTTAAGGGTAATAGAGTAGTGGCTATGAAAGTGGAATGATGAGATCGGTGAATGAAGTGTTGACTCTGAGAAAATAATCCTTTTTCTCTTACTGTTTTTCTCGTATGTGTATACAGGTAGGTATGCACATATATGGATATGTGAGTGTGTATATTTAAATGTGTATGTACGCATATATGAATGTATATTTGTACATGAGTATTTTCATCTATATTTATATGTTATCTTGAAACTATTAATGCAAACTATTTATTTTTCCATTCACTAGGTATTCTGTCTTCTTTATTACCTTCGTTCCTATCATCTTCCTATAGTTTGTCTAATATTGGAAGTGACCACGATTTATTAATGACAACGTTTCGCGTCCACATGAAAATGATCAAAAGCCCTAACCAACCAAGAATCAGAATTGACCTTGAAAAAATGAAAGAGCCAAACATCGCAGAAGCCTTCGAAGGAATGATAGGTGGCAAATTTGCCCCTTTAATAACCCTGAACAGCCAAGACACTGACCTAGAGTCCTTAACAACCACATTTAACACAGCAGCTGTGACTAGCACAGCTAGCAAGATCATTGGCAAATATTGTTGAACAAAGAAACATTGGATCACAACAGACGTCCTTGAACTATGCGACAAAAGAAGAGAACTGAAAAAGGGAAAAAGAGATCATGAAGGAGCTAGAAAATACAGAGAGATAAACACCATGATCAGGAAAAGCATGAAAAAGGCAGAGGAATCCTGGATAGAAAGACAATGTTACAAAATCGAAGACAGTCTAAGTTGAAATGACAACGAAATGTCATATCAACTTTTGAAAGATCTCACAACATAAACAAGGGAAAACTACCACCATCCAAGATAAATCAGGAAAATGCCTCACAGAAGATCAAAAGATCATCAATCGATGAACAGAACACTGCTCAGAATTGTAAAATCATAAGACCCAAGGAGTTTCAGCAGTACTACATTGCCCACAGGCAGAAGAAATTGATGAAAACTTCATTCTTCGTAAAAAACGTAGAAATTGCAGTTAGGTCACTAAAGAAAGAAAAGTCAGCCAGCGTTTACAACATACCAGAAGAGCTCATTCAGGCAGGAGGAGAAGAAATAGTCACAGTCCTAACAACAATCTGCAACAAGATATGGCAGACAGGAGAATGACCCACCACATAGACTCACTCCTTGGTCATCGTGCTCCCCAAGAAAAGAAACCTACAGCTATGATAATACTACAGAACCATCAGTTTGGTAAGTCACCTGAGCAAAGTCATGCTGAAGATAATTCTCAACAGACTAAAACCTCAAGCAGAAAAATTATTGCTGAAGAGCAGGCAGGCTTCCTAGCAGGAAGGAGCACCACAGAACAAATTTTCAATCTCAGACTCCTTTGCCAGAAATACCTTCAGCATCAGCATAATCTATACCACGTCTTTATTGATTTCAAAAAGTCCTTTGATACGGTATGGCATGCAGCATTATGGATACCTGTGAAGAAGTACATCATCAGCTTGAACCTGGTGCAGGTTGTTGAGCACCTCTATAACAAAGCCACCAGTATCGTCCTCATCAATGGCAGCAGAAGAGATTGATTTCGAACAACAGTTTCAGTCAGACAGGAATGTATACTGTCACCTGCACTCTTTAACACTTTCCTGGAAAGGATCATGGAGGATGCCTTGCAAGACCACAATGCACTGTCAGCATTGGGGGAAGAACAATCACCAACCTTCGCTTCGCAGATGATATTGATAGTTTAGCAGGAGATGAAAAAAAACTAGCTGACTTGGTTGGGTGCCTCGACACAACCTCCACAGCATACGATATGGAGATTAGCGCCGAAACAAACCAAACTGATGACAAACAACACCAATGACATCAGTGCAGAAATAAAGGTCAGTGGACAGAAGATGGAAAGAGTCACAAGCTTCAAGTACTTGGGATCAATTATCACAGATGAGGGCTCCAAACCAGAACTACTTTGCAGGATTGCCCAGACAACAGCAGCAATAACAAGGTTGAGACCAATATATAAAGATACAAACATTGCTTTTGGTTCCAAAATAAGGCTGATGCGCTCGATTTTCATATCCATCTTTCTGTATGCTTGTGGAACATGGACGCTCACATCAGATCTACAAAGAAAGATTCAAACCTTCGAAATGAAATGCTACCGCAAGATCTTGGGCATCTCATACAGTGACCATGAAATCAACGAAGAAGTCCACAACAGGATCCAACGAACAAACGGATCCTGTGAAGACCTCCTGACCACTGTAACAAAAAAGCTTAAACTGAAGTGGTACGGTCATGTCTCAAGATGATCTGGACTGGCAAAAACAATCTTTCAAGGCACAGTGCGAGGGTGCAGAAGAAGAGGCAGACAGAAAAAAGAGATGAGAAGACAACATTAAGGAGTGGACATGCATGGGATTTGGAGATTCCCAAGGGCAGTAGAGAACAGGGAAATATGGAGAGAATTGGTTGTAAAGTCAACTGTGGTGCCTCAACGACCTGTTAGGTTAAGGGATTGATGATGATGATGATGATGATGATGAGTTTGTCCTATGGTTGTTATAATGTACCAATATATATGTATGTAATGTATTACTTATCTTTGTGTCAATAAAATAAAAAAAGAAACATATCTGAACTCCGGTATTAATCTTAAAGCTTTCCTCAAATCAGCCTTTGCTACATAACATGGAAGAATTTGATAGCTATGTACTATTTTTGTACATACATTAAATTTTGTAATTTTTCTGCAAACAAATATGACCAATCTGATCATAGAGTCAGATTTTATATTTGGAATATTCCAGCAAGTTTGGACGAATTATCACCGAGGGACTTTGGAAAGATTTCATCAAATTTTGATGAATAGCACTTGGTCGTCTTGATTTGATACAGAAAAATATTGGGATAAGGGTGTTTGCTGTTAGGCAATCAGTTCAAGAATAATTAGATTTAGTACGTATGAACTAATTTGCGGAGATACTGCCCTTAGACCACTGATGTTGTAAAGGAAGAAACTATTTTCAAGTAAAGATTCCACGAGTAATCTCATTGACTATGTTCCTATTTGAAATGTATGTTCGTAAAGGCTTGCGATGTAGCATGAATTACACTTCACTATACTTAGTCAAAAATGAAATTAAGGTATGACGGAAACATAAAGGAAAGGAGTTTTAAGCCTGGTGATAGAGTTCTATCTCACTTGCATACACCTCAATATCCTCTTAGGGATTTATGGTCCCCCAATCCCATAGAAGTGAAAAGAAATGACTTAAATGATATCCTTAACACTCATGGGAAGCGAAAACACAAATAGGTATGTCATATAACTTTTTTATGTAGTCTTTTGGTACAGATAGCATAGATAATCATTTAATTAATTTAGTTGTGACTGTCTTACACAACGATGTAAACGATAGAATGCAACTGGACTGTAGTGACTATGATTTAAGCAATCTTCGGAATTCAGAATTATTAAACAATGCGTACCAGAACATTCACAACTACAACCACATGAAAAGAGTGAACTGGAACAGCTAATATGTAAGTTTGGGCACTAATTACCAGATGGTCCAACAAGAACTAGTCATATGTATCATGAGTGTGAAATTGTAGATAATACACACCTGTAAATCAACTCATGCAATCTTTGCAAAAAGAAATTAGACATTTACTGGAAAATGATTTCATATAACCAAGAATAAAGTAGCAGGAGTTCACGAAGTATATCCTGTACCTAGTCCAGGTAATACATTCCGTATGTGTCCCGATTATAAAGAGTCAACAGTGTTATAAACACAGATTCATTTACAATGTCAAGAATAGATAGCGGCATTGACAAAGTTGGAATGAAAACTATTTCACCTAGTTTCATGTTAAGAAAGGATTTTGGTAAATTAGACTCATGGAAGGAGTACAGTAAGTTTCCGCATTTGCAAATCCAGATGGATCTTATAAATGTGATGAGATTCCGTTTGGTATGAAAAAATTCTGTCAACATTCCAGCATTTAAAGAATATAAAAATATCTGGTGTACGTAATTGAGATGCGTGCATCGATTACGTCATCGTCTACAATCATCACTGGAACAATCGCTGGGAAACCATTGAAAAATTCACTGACAGACGCAGTGATGTAAATTGGACAAATAACTTAAGTAAATGTGGGTTTTGCCGTCCTTGTTTGACATTTTCAGGACGTATTATGGGACACGGTCAAATTAAACCCCTAGAAGTTTATGTCAAGGCTATATCTTAATCCCTAATGCCTATTAGTAAAACGAAATTGATGCAGTTTTGGGGCATAGCTGGATATTATCGGAGCTTTTACTCTAATTTTTCGATAATTTCTGAACCCCTGACAAATTTTGCTGAGTAAGAATTTCAAGTTTATTAATTTGGAACATGTCAGGAGGCATTTGATAAATTAATGGTCATGCTTAAGAGCTTACCAATAAATTCGATTCCAAGTTTCAGTCAATTATTTAAAATATCTGCTGATGTCAGTAATTTATGGATTGTGGGAGTATTGATTCGAGAGAACAAAAATTATGTGGATCATCCGGTGTGTTATTGCTCTGAAACATTAAACAAGCACCAGATAAATTATTCTACATTAGAGGAGGAATGTTTATGTTTGATAGTGGTTTGCAACACTTTCAAGTGTATATTGGTTCAGCTCCGTCTCCAGTTATTGTACTCAGTGATCACAACTCCCTTCTTTACATTAACAAATGCAAAACAAAATTATAGAACGCCGAGATAGATTTATAGTGATGTTGCAGGAATACAACATTAACATTAGGCACTTAATAGGAAAATATAATCTGCTTGCAGATGTACTCTTACGTGTATAGAAGTACAATATTGTTTATGTACATTTTATCATCTTCATATCTTTTATGCAATTAATTCTTATAGTACCATATGTATTTGTCTAGTTTGTAAAAAGAAAGCTTCGCTGTTTGAATAGTTCTTTTTCTATATAAGGGAATGTGTTATGTATATTGTATTATATTTTTGTGTGCATGACCTATGTCCATGACTGAAGATCGAATTGTGTGTGTACAGGATGTGTGGCATGTTTGTAAGTTTTAAATAAGTAGTTTACTGATATTTCATTTTAAGGTTTGGTCATAATTAGAAACTTAGAACTCGCTGGAGGCGAACTTGGAACCCACACCCGGGTCATCCTATTGTTATTATTTCTTGTGAAAATAGTACACACACACACACACACACACACACACACACACACACACATATATATATATATATATATATATATATATACACACACACACACAGATATGCATGTTCTTCGTTCTCTATATTTTCCCGAATCTTTATTTGAAATTAGTTGCTTGTTGCTGTGAATAAAGTAATAACTCTGAAGATAAAATATCTGCTACAAAGTATTTTTAAATTGATAATGAAAATCCCAATTTAAAGCGTTTGGGAAATTATATCTTGTAATCATCTTGCTCTTAATATATTTTGTATCTATGAAGACCAAAAGACTATGTCTGTATTCTAATTATTCCAAAATGTACCATTACAGCATTGTGAAAATTATTGCTTAACTTAAAAACGTATAATATTATTTGTCGGTAAAATTACGTCGTAGATGCATGTCATACCTAGTTTTTATTTTGCAGCCAGTTTTCCAAGGATATCAAGATCATTATAGCTGAACATCGTCCTTTAAAAGATGCCAGTGTTATATCTAGCAAGTTGTCATCAGACGGTATGCTTCTGTTTGTATGAATGCAGTCAATGAATGTGCCTAAATCTAACACATACATGCCAAAAAGGAGTTATGAAGGACTGATTATATGATTTGCCAATATGATGTCGAATTGCACCTTTCAACGTCTCAGTGAAACAGGGTATAATAAACCGAAGCTAAATTATATCTCTCCCTGCACTTACACATACGGGTCAGCTTGACAGCTGTTACTTGAATTATTGACCATATCTTCAGCATGTCGGTGATGTAACTATATTTGTATAATTGGATCCAATTTGTACAATTAGTCCTTGATTCACTAGTCAGGGATGCAACATTTTGAATTGATTGGTAAACCATTCAGTGTTTAAATTCACACAGCTTCTCATTAGTAAAATATCCTTATATACTGTTTTAATTCCATTCAAAGGAACACGTTAAATATACACACATTACCTTATTTGCTAAATACGTTAATTTTTAGTTGTCTATATTTTTCCAGCTGTAAAGTTGCCAAGAAAATGCAATTTGACCACATATCATAATTCCCTCATGATAAAGGATGATCACAGATGATATCATAAGTACGGCAAAAAGATTAATATGAACACAACATATCCAAGATAATTCGAATTCGTTATATACTTCACTGAATCAATTTCCGACATGTTATTCATCCTGAATGGTTTGCATTCATTTTGGGGGTATTCTGAAAAGTAAAGAGAAAGAATGTGATTTAGTGTCTTCTGGACATAAGCATGACATTGATGGCATTAAAATAAAGCATGTAGTGGAAAGTATTGTCAATACTTTACAACAAACATGCATTTTATGTACTTACGTTTCTTCAATTCCAGGTACTAATAAGGTAATAGTCGGAAGTGTTTGCAGGAATTATCCTCCTGCAAACTTTTATACCCAGACAAAAATTCAACTAAATTTATCAGAAGCATGATTGTCCCCACCAATATAATATGGCTAATTTATACTGCAACTCTCCTTGCTATTAAATTAATGATATTGATATGTATACAATGAATATGTAGTATGGATACAATTCTTTGGTCTAAGTATAAAACGAACGCGTTTTGCGTTCAAACTATTAATCCAAAACCAAAATGCATTAAGCATTTTCCTGATTATGCATAACCAATTACATTCAACTAGAAAGTAAGTTTCTGTTCAAAGAAGATATAGAAAGTATTAGCATTGCTGAGCTTTTCTCTCTCTCTCTCTCTCTCTCTCTCTCTCTCTCTCTCTCTCTCTCTCTCTCTCTCTCTCTCTCTCTATATATATATATATATATATATATATATAAGCAATAGTAAGAATATTTATATTTAACACTGAATTGTTATGAACAATTATTCATTGATACATTTTAAATAAATTGATACATTTTAAATAAATTGATACATTGTAAATAAATAGTAACACGTGGGATAATTTACTTGTAACAAATTTACTTCAGATACCTCAAGCCTTTCTACAAAAAATACACCGAAAGATAAATTATATGCGGTGTAACATGCAGGGGATCGATGACCAAATCCGTCAGGACGTATTTTTAATGAGAAGCCTTCTTCCTGGACGAGTAAATTACGTAATAAGGGTAATCTTAAAATTAATCTCTGAAAGTTTTAAAAAGTCGTCATGATGACATTTTTGTGTGCATTCCTCTAGGTAAATTTATTACCCTTTAAAAAAGTCAAATATATAACATGTATATAGAACGTTTATTTCGGAGGGAACAGTAAATTGAGTATATATATATATATATATATATATATATATATATATATATATATATATATATATATATATATATATAGTGGGAAAATAAAGCAAAAGTTTTAAAATTGTTAATTTCAATATTAAACGTTTATGATATTATGTTTACGTTAATAATATTAGGAGCATAAACATAATTATTTTACCTTCTAAATCAAGTTTCTACTTTTTAACTTTTATGATTGAAATTTTCCAGTTGTGTTAATCCTTGCTTTCTGTTAAAATATGCACATAAAAAGTTTTGTTAAATATAAATGTTGATGCAGGAAAGATAAGTGTGGCTGAGACAAAATGCTATGATTTATGACATTGCAAATACAATTATTTTTGCAGGTCTGGAATCTACTAGATATTTATGAAAGAACGCTTATTGAAGTAGTCGAAAGTCTCATTATTAGAGGATGTCCGCTGGCTGCAATTTCATGGGCCCTGTCTAGGGACAATGCAGAGCTGCTTACAAGACCAGCAGATCCAGAAGCCATTGCATTTAAGCAATCACGACTGATGTTCTTTCTCTAATGACTGCCACATTAAAACTGATATCAGTACGAAAACTCAATTACTATGTTATTTGAATTGAAATGCACACATTGTAAATTCTCAATTAATTTACAATATGTTTCTCTCAAATGCTATGCATAATTTATTTTCAATTCTATACCAAGGAAATTACTCAGCTGCGGATATATAGGGGGTTTGCTGTGTTTCGATGGAATCAATTTTCAGGTAAACTATTATACTTTACTGTGATCAATTTAAGCAAATAAAATCGCTGCATTTAAGAATGAACCCATGTTGAATCATATTAAGAGTATTGTTCGTTTGCTTTCGACAAATTAAATAGTTTTCATTAGACTTCAGATTATTGTGTATGCTCATTATTGTCTCCGTCAATTTTACATTGTCAGCATGTTGCAGTATTTTACGTACTGAGCAACTTGAAATTGCATGCACGTGTACGACACGTGTGACTAAAAATAGTATAGCCTATTAGGAACTGCTTCGTAAACAAACCATGTACACTGATGTAGTAGACGTTTTATTTGATTAGATTTGTTTGTGAATGAACTAAACTAGCTGTTTCGTCTACTTCATAATATTGCTGATAAAGTTAAGATGTGGATTAGTTCACTGAGTCAGAAACGAATCTTTCAAACAAGAAACAAATGAAAGTGATATTCGCAATGTCAACAACAAAAATGAGAGACGCAGTAATTAAAAATACCGTTCTGATGATTAAAATAGTTATTTAGGAGACATATTCGTACCTTTTCGCAAATAGAATGGTTCAGACTTGACCAGTTTTTTTCTAGGGTCTATAAAAATATAGCACAGAAAAGCATATCGAGGCCAAAGGCTATTTCACATATACAAGAGACGTACCATTTTACAAGTCTGTCAAAATAATAGATTCGGGGAAAATCGCAACTGAAGGTTTTGGTAAGAAACAAAGAGCCTCAGAGCCAATAAGCCAAGACGACGAAAAAGTATTATTTCAGCTGGTTAAAAGGACCTTCGCACAAGAGCAGCTTTGCTATTTTTCCCATGCAACTATTCTGATACAATGTTAGACTAGCGATAGAAGAAACACACTGTATGATACAGGTCATATTTGTGGTCCCTCCAGCAGCGAGATGCAAATGACAGGGCATAAACATGTCTTCTTTAGATGGAAATAAGAATGGTAATAAATATACTTACATATATGCATCTTGAATTCCTCAAAATATTCTTTCTTAGTTCTGCGAATCAGAATGGCATTTCCTACAAACCTGATATATACTGAAGCTGTACTGGCATTTCGAGTACATTTCCAGCTGGAATTTATTCTCTCGCTTCACTCAATTGACCCAATAATCCAGTTCAAAATAATCAGAACAACAGAACTGAGTTGGAACAACATGAAAACAAAATCCAACGATTCCAGACCAAATGGAAACGTCGTTGCAATGCGCATTCATTCACAATATGACTCTAAATTTCGATTCGGGTATACCAAATCAAAGGTCGATGGGAGTTGCCAATTGTGCGTTAATATTTTTATGTATATTGATGATTCTACGGTTGTATATTTATTTTGGAATGCAGCATAATTTCAATTACTTTGTTTCTTGTAGATTGTTTTTTTTAATTAAACCTTAAGTAGAATAAAAACTGAGTATATAATTAAACGGTTACTGCTTTATTATGGGAAAATATGAACGGGCTTTCTCGGATGAATACAGACTCCCTAAGGTCGTGCAGTATTAATCCGAAAACATGCGTTCACATTTTCTCATACAATGTAGTAACTTATAAGTATTGTTTGTTTAAGTTAACACATTATATTTAACACATTGTTTTCTTTTAATATCTGTATTATTTGTTTAACGAATATATATCGTTATAAAGTTATAGTCGAAATATGGAGTTTGTTTCCATAAAATGGATTTGGTCAACTCAAGAACTGTATCATTTGCAAGCAACTCAGATTCGTTGTGGTTTTCAATTTTACTCATCCTTTTCTGAGACTGGTCAACGTTTTATATAGAAAAGCATGTAATTTGTCTGAAACGTTTTGTATGCTTGCAATGATTGCCAGCAATACCTATGCAAATATTATTATCTATATCACGCATAATCATGCATTCCACACATGGTCCTCTCTCTCTCTCTCTCTCTCTCTCTCTCTCTCTCTCTCTCTCTCTCTCTCTCTCTCTCTCTCTCTCCCCCGTCTCTCTATCTCTCTCTCCCTCCCTCTCTCTCTCTCTCTCTCTGCGTGCCACTTATAATGCAGTAATTTCATATTGGTAATGACTGTGCTTGAATTGGATAACTTGTTGCCCAGCTGCAATTGGTTCATTACTACAGATAATCATGGTACAATATATGAATCTGCCAGATAAAAGGATGCAAAATATGTTTTCTTTGACAACGAGTTCAGATCGAATTGATGTAATTGCAACGAAATTATATGAAAATATCAAGGTGAATGTTCGATGGATCAGAACTTGAGACAATCCTCGAAGCCAGTGTCCCGACATTCTTAATAAAAATAAAATGATGGGAATCATATGACCTGACTTTAAGGCTCCTCCGCAACTAAAAATTCACTCTTGAGTCGAACGATGGTTCAGTTTCAGTCATTTCACTCTACGTTTGGTATGAAGTTGCCCTTTCTTATATCGCTACTCGTACCCGTAAGTTTTGGGTCCAACGTTGGCAAAGCTCACATTAGTAGCTTCGGGATGTTCAGTGGTCTATGTTCACGTTGGTCTTCCATGTTTGAATGATAGTTACTAGGGGACATCTATGTACATGCAAATATCAGTGTAAAGGACTCGATCTCCTAAATGTTCGAGCAATAATACAACTTTAAAAGGAATTGACTTTCACGTAAGCAGCAATATTTACATTTCCAATTTCGTCGGTGTGATTTTACCTCTTATTAATTCAAAACGATCAAATCGTTACATATGATTTCCACTTCTTTGATGAGTTTTCCTTCATATTGTATTCTCCGTGAGATGAAAGTATTGAATCCATTAAGTATTCGGTCTATGGCGATACGGAACGTTGAGCTAGGTTTCCCTACAAACAATTCAGCACTCGTTAGAATACAATCTTTTCCATCGTTCTCTTTTATTGATTCCAAGTTGATGCCTTCTGGAGATTGGCATCTTTGTTTGAATTAATTTGATTCTTCTGGAGTCTGACATCAGGTGGGATTACCGCCGGCTTCTTGTTTCAATTTCAAAACCTCGATGACATAGGATTAAACAATTTCTCGACTCGCGTCGTCGTCCTGTGGGCATTCATCTTTGGTAAGAAAGTGCCAAATTTCGTATAATTTTAACAAGTTTAAAAATTTGTTGATGGAAGTATATTGCATGTGATAAAACTTTATAATGCCGGATTTGCTCGGCGTCTTTTAGTTCTGTCATCATTGCCGGGTGACAGGTAGGAAATTGATCATACTTGCATAC
Organism: Megalonaias nervosa; assembly: GCA_016617855.1. Taxonomy (NCBI): domain Eukaryota; kingdom Metazoa; phylum Mollusca; class Bivalvia; order Unionida; family Unionidae; genus Megalonaias; species Megalonaias nervosa. Next base: position 52,138 of record JAECUM010018131.1, read on the forward strand.
GCAAGGATACGAAGAACACACATCGATGTACTTGATTTATTCTTCTTGAGATTTGTCGGCTTCATGTAACAGTCGTGTATCATTGGTCATCCAAACAAACTGTCGTGTAGTATTGAAAGGTTCGATGTACACTACATCGAGGCCTTCGACGATAAATCAGAATTCTGGATCTGTTTTTAAACGTCAATCATGGTCATGTTCCCACATTTATACCTCTTTGGTATCACTGACGTTTCAAATTCTGGCATTATTGGTAAGTTCAACTCTTCCACGGTGAAAGCTGTCAAAGGATTTATCACGTCACGTTGAGAATAACATGTGGGCCATCCATTTTTTGTGAGTTCTAATTATAGGTAGCCACATACATAGGGTGAGCAGAAATAGTATTGTTCCCCATTTGCTCTGAGCACAAAATGTTAGCTTGTGATTCACATTGGCAGACGATCTTCATTAAGGTAGAAGGACCTACTAAAGGAAGCATAGCTATTGGCTGAATAGTAATCATTAAGAGGTGTCTTTCAAGAACTGGAAGATAAAAAGATGCATCTTTGAGCCTATGTGATTAAGGTTTTGTCGGGTGAAATTAAATGAGACATTTTTGACAAGGCCATTAGGAACCTCAGAATATTTCATGAGTCTATTCTCGATTCAGAGGGATTACGGGGTTCGGACTCTCTTATATTTCAGGCACAGGTAGGGTATTTAATATTTACTAATATTATACAGTTTTGATAATTATTATATCAAGATTTTCATGCTAATTTTGCAATATGACCATTTTGCTGGTATATATTCAAAATTCTATGGACCCCAGATATTTCTCAAACTGTCCTTACACTGTCCATTCATTTGGAAAACTTTCATACCATCTGACAACATATTATATGTTGAGGCATGTTATATCATGGGTAGTAAAATTGTGAAAATCCATGGTTCGCGCTGGGAAACAAGCTTTTGAACATCTGGTTGCACAGCAGATTTATCTGGTTGCCCGTTAAATTACTGCAGTTGCCCTCAACATTGCCATGATCAAAATAATTCATCATCTTTGTTTATATCTCCGTAGAGTACGAAATAAAATTATTGAAGAAGTATGATAATATTTTTTATTTGTATTTAAAAATGTATTAATGGAATCAAACATTCTGATGTAGGAACTAGTTACTGCACTTTCCGCTCTGGTGAATATCTGTATCTCTCCCTGTCTTGCTATAGAGTGATATAGCCCCTGGAACTAGACAGGGGTAGGAATCATCCACTCACAACATATATATTTTTAAAGGTGTGTATGACCTTTTTAAAACTAATAAAACTTCAAAATACGGTCTAGGTTATTTTAGGTAATCCAACATGCTGCCAAGAGATTTCAACTTGTCCAAGCCTGACAGAAACTAAATGACTTTTGCAGTTGATGTCTTAATAGAATATCCTCAACATATTATGATCGGCATCCCCCACCACCGCACCATCCCTCCAATCGACCCTGTTTGTAAAATTGGTCCCGCTACTTTACCAGCGAAATTTAATTTTGCCAATAATATATATTGGGACTGGATAATTAAGAAGTTTACTTAGTCTCGCCTGTCAAAAACAATTCTATGAGGTACTAAGCCAAGTTTTACATTAATATGTACCGAAGTCTTATTTAGCTGTTTCAGCAGTTGGTTTGATACAGGTGCTTTGTACAAGGAATTGTGCTTTTTAGTAATACATTCAATTCTTTAAACTATGAGTTGTGTTTTATTCATATTAGTACTTACTGAACTTACCATGGATGATATAGGATAAACCACAATGATGTCAGATGATATAATAAAATCATCAAAGGTCCTTGCAATAATCAGTATCCATCTCTCAAAATGGACATTCAAGTAAAATAAAGGTTTTATTTAGCAAATGCAAAAGCTAAGATCAGACACAGGGGAACATGACGCATTCTTAATATAAAGTTAAAGCTTTCAACGCTTTCCACTGACTTCAGATACATGATGTCACTATCCCCCAGTCCATGCACAAAGGTCAGTCTACCAATCCTCTCTGGAACATAAATAGAACACTTTCATCATTGATGTGGTGAATAAACGTCAGGCAAGCAGTCAGTCTCTTAATAAATATAGTGGATCACAGCTCGGAGCTATTTGTAAGTGAAGGATTTGCATTTTCGGGGAGAAAAACAGTAAAATGCTAAAGTAAAGTATAAAAGTCAAAGAGAATCCAAAGCAGTTAAAAAACGTGTAATTAAAAGAGACATGCAGTATGTATTAAATGAGTCAACTTTTAGCAACAAAGAGAAAATTGACAAGGGCAAAACTCCATCGCCTTAAATTAGGGAAATATTTGGAGGCAGGGCCCTATTGAACCAAAAACAGTTCCAAGCCACATATATTACTGGATGATATACAGGAACCAAAATTTCATTTAAAGCAGTGCGCATTCCCATCTAGAACAAAAGGTTAAATTATTTTAATCACGTCGATACATGCACTTTATGTTGATCCTACACATGAAATTTAAATAATTAGCTTCATTTTGTTACAAAAGGTAAAAAGTGAAGACAAAAAAAAAAAAAAACTCAGTAAAAATCTGCATCAATTTTCAATCGTTTTTATCTGTGCTGTAAGAAAGTTTTAATCAGTTAGTATTACATTTCCAGCCAGACTGGGCGATGCTGTAATATTTTATACTAAACTTTCTGATTAGTTTCAAAAACATGCACTGAAAACATGACTTATTATTTCTGGAAATGTCATGCGTGATGTAAGGGAGAGAGCTCAATACAATGATTAAAAAGTAGTCCTGTTTTACTATTTCCTGTACCATGTTATGCACATAATATAAATTAGTTCATGGAACTGTAACTTAATGTGCACACTGTTAAATTCTCCAAAAATAAGTAATGAATAAGTGAGATCGTATCATTCTATATGAAGGAGATCATGTGAGAGTGCTTGAAGTTTGTTCTCGGAGATAATGAAGCTGCCATGCATGAGATTATATACGTCATATTCATCCAAATGCATGTGTTACAAATGCAGTTCTGGATTCCTTCAATGGGATCCGAAGTGTGGTGTGGGCATGTAGAGACGGAATGAACAATATGTGACCATCTTTTGCCGCTCAGAAATGTTTGGCCTTCTTTGGGGAAATTCTAAAAGAAACAGCTGCAAATACATAAAACTAATTAATTGAAAGTCCAAAAGAAATTGTATCAGTTGAAATTCCAAAGAGGGTTATAAATGGGCGTATATAATGATCAGTGGGAACTGCTGACTTCAAGAAATTGCTTTTATTTGGTGGTATTCCTTCTACTTCTCCAAAATGGGAATGCAAAAGAACTTATCTTTTTAAAATACAACAGGAAGGTCAGATGAAAAAACAAATGTATTTATAAAGGGGCAAATGTTGCATCACAATGAAACAAAAAGCGTTTTAAGGAAGACCATATATATAATGAATTACCTAATACCACTCATGCCATCATATCCTGTATGATAAAAAAGTCGTCTACATCAAAGAAGCACATTCTTTGAGACCTGTAGCGTTCTCTATTCTGGTCTACAACATGCATTCCAAGAACCAGATAGTTGTGTGTGTGTGTGTGTGTGTGTGTGTGTGTGTGTGTGTGTGTGTGATTTGGATTTTAAAGTAGCTTTTAAAAAATTTCAGTCATATCGCTATGATGTCTGCAGTGTGGCCGTTCATAGTGATGTCTTGCACGTGTAGCATCATGTCCCACCAAGTCGCATTATCCTGATATTAGACCCACCAGTCCTACCAGTAACCTATTAATGCTGAGCGCCAAGCAAGACAGCTGCTAGTACCATTCTGTAAGTGTTTGGCATGACTCATATAGGGTTCGAACTGACGACATCCCGTATCCTAGACGAACGCTCCAACCGCTTAAGCCACCCGAGCGGTAAACCAGATAGTTAATGTGTATACATGATCTATCATTATATGCAGGTGAAATACTTAATATTTGGCCGAAAATAATCCACACTGCCTGCTCCTAACTTATTTTGTAGCTAGTACGGCAATCTCTGAGCTGAACTCACTGATATATAGCCATTAGGGCAGACAACATCCTGTCTGCCATATCAACGGTCACTCTTTAAAGCAAACAAGTGTAAGTTGCTGAAGACTTCATACATTTTATTGTTAAGTGCCATTCAATATTGGACCAGAAAGGCTCAATGTACATTTGGTTACTACACCAAAACTAGTACTGTTTACAATTAGCGCCCACATCCACTCCTATCTACGAATACGCTAAAATATATTCTTCCCTATGGAATTTTCATTGCGTTTGCCACATCAAAATTAGTACAAATTCTATGATACAATGCGAGGCGTTTCATCCTTGTAGTTATCACAGTACCAGCTTTTTTCCCCATTAACCTCAGTGATAACATTATCATTTTGACTAGGGCAGAACCAGGTATTAGGTTGCACTTAAGAGAGATAACTCTCCAGGAACTAGACTGAAGTACTGACGACTGATAAATATTTAGTGAGGAGTATCAAAATGTTATAAATAATCATAAAAAATGCAAAACATGATGATGATATAAACTAAGATAATCTCACATATCGCCAAGAGACTGACAGAAACTACAACTATTACATAATGCACCAATGGCACCATTACTTCTGAAAGCAACTTGCTCTATACATTAAGCGCCGCACCATTTAGCTTGTTCCTTTGTTATTGTATCGCCAACCTTAATTTTTTTTAATAATCTGCGATTTTTATCGAAGCTGTATAAGCGACAAGTTTACCTAAATTCTCACCTGTCAGAAACATTTTTATGAAGTACTAGGCTAGATCGAATATTGATTTATAAAGAAATTTAACTGAGCTGTTCAACTGATGGGTTCATGCTTTTGCTTTTAGCAACAAAATATTTTTCTTTTGGAGTACAGTCAACTGTTTTAACTATGAGTTGAATTTCGTTCATATCGGTTCTTACTGAACTTCACAAGGGTGATGCAAGATAAATCACACAATCTCAAGTAATTTACTAATTAGGACGTACCTCTCCTAACTGAAAAAGAAGATTTCATCTAAAATAAAGGGCTTATATTTTTTAGCTGACGCAGAACTTTATATCATAGACAGGTTAGCATAAACCCAAGTTAACCAAACAAAACATTACGTTAAAGATTTCAAAAACTTTGCATTTACTTCAGATTCATTATGTAACCTTACCTCAGTCGATACACAAGGTTCAGTCTACCCATCTTAAACTTCCCTCCTTCTCGACAACCATCGTGGATCGCAGCTCATCAACTGTTTTGTTCTTATTTAGTTATTATTTAGGGTGAACTTCGGGAAATAGAATATAGAAAATGCCAAAGAAAGGCAAACGTATAAGAAGTCAAAGGAAGTTCAAAACAGGAGGAAAACGTGAATTGAAAAGGGACATGCAGCTTGTAATAAAGGAGTCTCAAAAGACAATATAAACAAAGAGAAGAACATGAGAAAATTCCATCTCCTTACCTAGGATAAATATGTGGAGAAAGTGCCCAATTGATCGAGGGACAGTACCAAGCCAATTCACTACTGCGGTCTTTACAAGCAACGAAATTTCATTTGAAGCAGTATGCTTTCCATTCTAAAACGAAAATGTAAACACTTTAAATTATATAAATCCATGCAGTTTACTTTGATCATACACGTGAAATTCAAGTAAATATGTTTAGATAGGTACAAAAGAAAAAGGACGAAAAGCAAATAAAAATCTATACCAATTTTTAAACCTTAAAGTTTTTGCTGTGAGAAATTCTTAACGCAGTTGTGCTTATATTTGCATCCAGACCGAGGGATGATGCAAATACTTCAAACTAAAGCTTGCCTTATTAGGTTCATAAACAAGCTCTGAAAATGTGACTCTTTCTTGAAATAACATGCATGATGTAAGGGAGAGAACTCAATGAAATAACTAAAAGTGTAGTACCGCACTATCATTTTCTGCGTCATATTATCTACGTAATAGAAGTTAGTTCATGTCAATGGTGTAACGACGACGACGTCGACAACGACGACGGCGATGATTATTCATACTCTTCTTGAATAAATCGCTCGTGTTACTTGATTCTGCTCATTTGTGGTACGTGTGTTAATCATTCAAGCGTGTGTAAAGTCGCTCAGTCTTAAACATCAATTAAAATAGAGGATTCAATAACAGAATAAGATTAGGAAAGTTTTTACGTATGCGAAATTGTCTTTGCATTAAGATCTTACTTCTTTTGGGGTATTTGAAATGTTACTGACTGGATGATCAAATACGAATAGTTTGAAACATGCTACTGTGCAGTAGAATTGTCTTTGTTATTGTCATAGTTTTTTAATATTCTTCATTAGTATTATTATTCTTAGTAATAGAAGTAGTTGCTGATGTTGTTGTTGTTGTAGTTGTAGTAGTAGTAGTAGTAGTAAAACAGGCATAGGTGTTGTTTTCTTACGTACAATGTGCGTGCTATACATTCTACTATAGTTAAGAGAGAGAGAGAGAGAGAGAGAGAGAGAGAGAGAGAGAGAGAGGTATTAAACAGTGGCTGGGGCCGTTCTCTCTGACCGATATTATTAGTTGGCATATACTTACTCCCCTCTCCCTCCTTCCTCTATCCACGTTTTGCTTTAACCATCATTTTGAGATGTACAATCATTGAATCAAATACGTAATAAAGTGTAATTGAAACAAATACTTTATATTTTCCTTCAGTTTACATAACTCATAATTTTTGGATCCTATATATAGATTTTAAAAAAAACTCATGTCGAGTTTTAAATAATCGACTGGTCGTCAGGTTCATTATTGATCTGAGCCTCACTTGGCATCCGCTCTATTACTAGGACTTGTTTTGCAATCGTCTATGAATTTACTTCCAATGTATTGGCATAGTTGGCAGTGCCCAGCTGTTACTTAATTGAAGAGCAGTTCAAACAACTTGTACATTTCTTCTGAATTACATCAAAATAAAGGAGAAATGTCATAACCGTTCAGAAAATAATAATAAACATAGAGCCATGGAATTTTGTCAACTGTTTTTACAATTTATGTATGTTAGTATGTATGCATGTAAGTGTGTATGCATGTTTGCATTTATGTATGCATGTACGTATGTCAAATATGCTTTAATCTATCAAACTGTCGGTCTTTTCCTTGTCATTTTCTATTTTAATACGAGGAAAGTCCTCGTAAAACGATACAATAACGAAAATAGTCCTAATTTGAAAATTGGAAAATTAAATACACCTCTGGTTGTATCATATACTGGATAGGCTGGTTGAGGATATGTGCGTTGCTGTTACGTTGTTTCGCCTTATTCCCAAGCTATGTGAAAACCAGAATTATTTGAAAACAATAACCCACTACGCCCCGCCTTTAAAGGCAAATATTTTTCATTAGCATGTGCAATTGAGCTAGTTACTTTAGGAAATCGGTAGAACTCGATTCTACTGAATGTCACTCTACTTACAGGAGATTACACACGTCATTATGTTTTTGTTTTAAAATGAGACGAGACATTCGATATGAGAAGACAGCAATTACCTGCTCAAAAGAACAATGTAAACACAAAACGGTTGATCTTGAGATTCATATCTGTCGAACCGGTTAATTTGGGTATGTTAGTCCCATAGACACTGAAGATCGCAATGCAAAAATCTGTTGAACATTATTTTCACGGTTATAAGAAGATTAGATCAGAGTCTTATATTGAAAATCAAGTTATAAGCAAAATTAATATTTTTACCAGTATGCAACATCAATAAATGCAGAATTATACATACAATGAAAATCGAAAATATGAGCTTTTGGACTTCGTCGTTGTAAAACACACACACACACACACACACACACACACACACACACACATATAAATATGAAGTGCCAAATTATGAATTATCGACTAATCTCTGTTGTGATTTGGAATGATCATAAAGAATTTTAAACGAATAAAATGTATCCATGATGGGCAACCAGGTATATCAGTGTGGTATTAGCGCGGCGGCAGTCTTTTAAAATTTTTCAATGTTTGTATGTATGTATGTATGTATGTATGTATGTATGTATGTATGTATGTATAATCGCCTGCATGTATCAATATTCGTTAATCGAACTATCTGTCATTTTCTTGTCATTTTCTACTTTAATACGAAAAAAGTATTCGAAACATTTTTCATTAATGGAATTTATCTTAATTTATAGATTGGAAAATTCCCAAGCTATTTGATAACGAGAATCAACGCTTTAGTTGAAAACAGTCATCCACCACGCGCCGCCTTAAAAGCAAATATCAATAGAACGATATATCAATTCTACTGAATGTCACATTGCATTATTGAAGATTTCACACTTCATTAATTATGTTATTTTTTTTTCCTTCTAAAAATGAGACGAGACATTTGATATGAAAAGACGGCAATTACCTGATCGAAAGAACAATGTAAACACAAAACGGTTTATCTTGAGATTCATATCTGTCGAACCTGTTAAGGATTGGAAAATATGAGACGAGCAAGGAGTCAAAATTATATATATATATATATATATATATATATATATATAAATTCAAAACGAAAGTGCGTTTTGTTGGAAGCCTTAGTCTCAAATATACATCAGTTAACCAAAAGTTTTCAAGTTTTCATGAGCATGCAAGATTTTTTGCCTGTTCAAAAATTTCAGTGTATGTCTTTTAAACAAGACATAACAAGAGTTTTCCGATTTTGTAAAATTTTAGTCCATTTCTCATCTAGCCTTCGGGCAACACATACAAGAAACGTAAGATAAGATGCTTATTATTATTGCCATAAAATTTCGTCTGAACAATTGATCTTTGAGAACGGCGCGTTTGTTCCATGAAAATAATCATTTCCAGTAGGTAGTCAACGTATGTTATATGAAGCAAGCTACTTACATGTGTTAAGTATCAAAATAAACATGCACATGTCACTGTGTACCATACGGTTGGGTTGAACTAAATAACAGCGCACGCTTCGTTATGTGGGTTTTATTGTAAAGAGAGATAAGATATGAGATATCAGGTTACTTATATTGAACATTTAAGTATTTAGAGACAATACTGTCGCCTCAACTCATACGATTTACTTGGTTCTAATATTGTTCATATCTATGATTACCAAATGTGGGAGCAATATGTAAAAATAACCTTGACCTATTTCGTTCATTAACACTCATACGAACACACACATGCATGCATGTATTCAGGATAAAATATCTAATTTCGCGCTTTTAATTTCAGCATTTATTATTTAAATAACTAATTGTTTAAAATAAAATGATTTCAGCCGCAGATGTGTCGATTTAGTAAAGCACTTATTTGTCTTCTGTGCAATCACGGGTTTCAGTCTTTGTGCCGGTATTTGTATGACTCAGTGGTCTGACACTTTGTATACTGGGTCTCCACTCCTTACTGCTCTTTGTTCTCCTCAAAGACCATTAATTACAAGAATAAGACATTAAAAAAGCTATGACGTATAAAGATAAATGGCGACAAAGGATTTATTACAAATAAATCTTGACACATTTCTTCTTGTCTCTAAAATATGTGTGTATGTGTGTGTATGTGATTTAGATTTTTAACGTAGGTTTAACAATTTTTTAGTCATATCGCTACGATGTCTGCAGTTTGATAGTTTATAGTGATGTCTAGCACTGGGGCATCATGCCGCAGACATGAAGCATGATGTCCCACCCAGTCACATTATCCTGATGCCAGGCCGACCATTCCTAACACTAAGCTCTTAATGCTGAGTGCCAAGCGAGGCAGCCGTTAGTACCATTTTTGTAAAGTCTTTGGTATGACTCGGCCGGGGATCGAACCCACGACCTCCCTCATCCGAGGCGGACGCTCTAACAACTAGGCCACCGGAGCGGTCATCCTAAAATAAACGACATAGCATGACAGTAGTCTTTGCATAAATTAATTTTAGGGTTGAAATTAATACCGTGATTTCAATTTATTTCTTAGATGTATATTTAGTTCTATTTCATGGTTGCAAACAAGCCATAGATGTAACAGGTAAACAAGAGGGGTATAATTTACACAGAAAAATAAGGACGCTTCCTCCCTCAGTAACATATTCAAGAAAAACGTGGGTAAAGTCGTTATTTTCTGGCAAAGCGAAGAACTTCAATGAGTAAATAATAGCTGCTGTAAAGCATTACTTCCCCACCCCCAAAATACAAATAAAAAGCTCAAAGAAACAAAAACAAAAGGCATGAGTTACAAAGGTAAAATGGCACTTCCTCTAACAGTGGCATATTCAAGAATAACGTTCCGACGGAAGTCATTTTCTGGCGAAACGAAAAATCTTTGTCCCACGAATTTCGATTAATCTGCCATGGTTGGTACAACGCGAGATGTAATAACCAAACCAGGCATAAAAATGGAATAGGAATCACCAATGTAGAATACAGATATAGAAGGAATATGTGAATAAATAAGTAAACAATAAAATAAGCTGCAAGTGTAGATGGATGGATGGATGGATGGATGGATAGTGGTAGTACTAATACTAGTATCCCTACTTCGTAGAAGGGAGGACGACATCGTAGCTAGATGGTTGGGTATTGTCAACATTTACGGTCAAAATTAAAATTTTCATTAATACCTACAGTTACCCAATACCAGACGATGGTTGGTATGATACCAGGGTATTTTTTATATTCGAATATAAATTGATAATATATCTTCCTCTGAACTCTTTAATTTCATCATGTTATTATGTTTGTAATGTATTAGCCTTAATTATTAGCCTCGTAACCAGATTTGGCACATTTGCAATACAGAAAGTACCGAGTTCAAGACTTTTCCAGCCACGTGCATTCTTTCAGATGTAAATCGGTTCGTGTATCAAAATAACCACCCACGCTTCCTGGTAAGTGTGAAGAGTAGATAATTAATTACAACGAATGTCTTCTTTACACAACGTTAAATCTCTGTGTATAAGTAATCGTAGCGCAACGCATGCACAAATACAATTTTACCTGTCATATCTTTGATGCAGTGGTGATAAATTTACAACAGAGAATCTGCTGATGAAAGATATCCAATAAATTCAGTCATTAACAAACACACGACACGTCGTCCAAATTTGAAAGGTATCACATATTCTTACGTAATCAGTCCGTTTAAAAAGATTTTTTAAAAGAACTTGGTAATCCAATAAGTCTTGAATAGGGTCATTTAAAACAACAAAATTTATTTTTAAATATAAACACACATTTGTCGCCTTAATACTGCGTCGCCTTAATGCCTACACACAACTGTGATAGTCAAAACATCATTATGGCGACAGCCTCTTCACACACACATTCTATCTAGTCCAGCATTACGGCAACAGCGTTTCTAATGTCCCTATTGCCCCACCAAGCACAACAGGAAACTAAAATTATATTTTAGGATTGATAAGAATTTTAAATATATGCGTTTGAAAACTGTATTACGTATGTGCATCTACATCCTTATATCGATATAATCTTCACACACATATTGTGTCTAACCCAGCACTAAGGTGACAGTGTTTCTAAGGGCCCTATTGCCATGCCAAACAAAACAAACAAATTAAATTATATTTTTAAGGTCATCAAACTCATAAATATATGCCTTTTAAAACTGTATTACAACGTCTGCTTATCCATTTGCAAACGTTTTAATGTTTAGCTTTTTTAATTTTATTTTCTCCCCCCCCCACCCCCCGCCGAAATATAGGAAAAGGCTTTTATGTGTATGTGTGAGATACCCAGGCTGGTTCCTCTAGCTAATGAGGGCTGTTCATCCAACCAAAGACCATTGCCTATGGCAGATTCCCTTCCCCCTGTTGTTTATTTGATTGCCTATGTCCACTGTTTGCTATATGTATATTTGCTATAGTGTTTGTATGCTATAGATGTTATTGTAAGGACGGCATTATGTCATATCATTTCCCTGGTTGTATCCTTGTTATTTTATTTTATTTTTTTTAAATGGGAACGTTTTCCTTTCTGGGGTTCTTTTTGGTTCTTTATTGCTTTTAAATTTCTTTAAGAATTAGAGACGTTTATGTATTCGATCAAAAGGTACAAAATACAAAGAAAAC
>JAECUM010018132.1:0-75942 GCA_016617855.1 Megalonaias nervosa
CATAGGTAGATGAGGAAAAACAAATAGCACAGAAACTTCTAAATGAAATTTTAGAGGAAGCACAGTGATGGAGGGAAATAAGAAATAAGAGCTGGAAAATTTACAATACTTTACAAAAAGGCAAAGAGATTATATAAGAGGGAAGAATTGAGAAAGGGAGGGCGAGAGTAGAATCTGGAAAGTATAAGGGATGGAAATAATATTTATACACAGAAAGATGATATATTGAAGTGTATAAAAATACTATCAAAATGTACATACTTCTTAAAAAATAGAAAACAAGAGAATAAGTGAACACATCCAAGAGGTAGAATGTGAGGTGATGTCATCAGAACACAAAGACTGTGTGATGATTTCATCTCAAATGAGGAAATAAAGAAAACAATTTCATCCCTGGCGATAGGAAAATCGCCAGGGATGGATGGGCTCACCACGGAATTCTATCAGAAATTCCAAAAAGAATTAACGCCGATTTTAGAATCACTATATAATAACATATTTTTAGGAAAGGGAAAAATTTCTAAATCCATGAGGGAGGGAATGATCACGATATTATACAAGGGGAAGGGAGATGGGGAAGACCTTAATAACTGGAGGACTATCTCTCTTCTAAATGTCGATTATAAAATATTGAGTAGGATTTTATCAAATAGAATAAAAAATTGTGTGACAAAACTAATTAATGAAAACTAAAGTTGTGGTGAAAAAGGTAGGGATATTCAGACTAATATTTGCAACATATAAACCGTGATAGCCAATATAAACCAATCTGGTCAAAAGTTTGCTATGATACTCTTTGACCAAGAAAAAGCTTTCGACAGATTAGAACATAATTACATACAACAGGTACTAAAAAGATTTGGCTTCGGAAAATATTTTCAGGAGTGGGCCGAATTCTTGTACACTGGAATAAAATCGAGAGTACAGGTAAACAGCAATCACGGTAGAATTTGAAATTCAAAGGTCAGTGAGGCAGGGATGCCCACTGTCCATGCTATTATACGTAATTGCAATTGACATCTTGAGTCGCAAAATAAGAAACAACTCGAAAATAGAAGGTATGCGCATTCCAAAACTTGAAACATGAGTTAAAGATGCTCCAACATGCAGACGATTGCACAAACTTTATCAAGGATGCAAAATCTGTAAGCACCTGCAAAACTAATTTGATACTTTCGGAAAAGCCTCAGACTCCAAGATCAACCAAGACAAAACAGAAGTTTTAAAGACAGGAAACTGGAGAGGGAATAACCCGGCACTCCCACCTCACATAATAAAAGATAAAATCAAGGCCTTAGGAGTGACCCTTGGCCATAAAGTAAAAATAAACAACGACAAATACCTAGTATCAAAGATAAAAGAGAATATAGATATCTGGATGCTTACGCCACTGTGCATAATGCGGCCAAGACATACATGTAGGCCTATAGCAATATGAATTATATCCTAAAATCCGTTGATCTGGAAATAAAAAACTGAATGAATTAGACAAACAAATTGTAAATTATATATGGAACAGCAAAACGCACTATCTGCCCAAGGAAACATTAGATAGAACGAATACTAGGGGGTGATTAAGTCTTCCAAATCCAATTATAGTTAAGATAGCTAATATTTTTAATAGATTTGTAATAAAAATAAAATAAAATCCGACATTAGCATGGGAAGCTTTGTAGACATACTGACTGGGTTTTACTTTAAAAAACCGCCCGCCCTGATATATATATATATATATATATATATATATATATATATATATATATATATATATATATATATATATATATATTTATATATATGTGTGTGTGTGTGTGTGTGTGTGTGTGTGTGTGTGTGTGTGTGTGTGTACACAACCTTTTAACTAAAATACTTGAAGTTCCACGGAAATATAGATATATCAAAGAAATAGTTTTAAAATATAGAGAGAAAAAGGACCTATGGGGAACAAAGAGAGAGAGAAAAAAAAACATTCGAATGGATGGGGGGGGGACAACGAAAACTGTCAGATGTAAAGTAGAACAAAACACAGGGCGATTAACTGGGAAAATGTGTGGAAGACGTGGGCGGGATTTTAAGTCCATACGAGTTCAAAGTACGATATTGAAATTTTTACACGATGTATGGCTTACGGGCGAAGCGGCTTTCAAACGCCACATGGTAAAGGAAATACCCATAATGCCCAAGATATAATGCAGCCACTTTGCAAAATACCATGCAATAGCTCAATGTGAGAATAATAAAGTAGGAAGAATTAACTTCATAATGCAGATATACAAACAAGGGAGATACAGAAGAAATAATTTATTGTATCTAGACGGAATATCTTATAATGAAGTATACAAAATATAACTGATTATATTGTTAAAACAATGTTGAAATGTGGTCATGTAGTTAGGATTAAATAACAAGTGCTTGACTAAAATAACATTTTTCCTGCACCCTTGTAGAAGACCACTGAGGGGGATCGGCCCCAGTTCATGGGGGGGGGGGGCAGTTCCAGCCCGTGCGCGTGCTGGGGCTCCTCTCTCACATGTCGCAAGCGCATAGGGATGCTGGAATGGAATTTTTAAATCTTTGAAATTTTTGTCCTTTTTTAACGGTATATTCCTTAGTTGTTCTTTTTATTTTCGCTCCTTAGCATAATCTAACATTTAAACTCACGTTACAAAAAAGGGAAACCCACCAATCTAACATAACATTAACAATCTCTTTAGATAGGTACACCAGGCCTTTCAGACGGAGAACAGGGAACCTGCGTACTGGAGGAAGTAATGAGCGTAGATAGCACGAAGTGAACAGGGCTGTGGGGTAGTCCATGCAAACCTCGGACGCAGCTCATGGACACACACAAAACATAAGGGATACACGAAACACAACATTAACAACATGATTTCCCTCACAGTAACACACACACACACACACAAACACACACACACAAATAAACATACAGATGCACAGAAAAACGTTTTTCCCATTTTTTAAAATTTATTTTCATTTTGATTTTAGGCCTTTTTTCTTTAGACCTCTTTTTCAGCCTTAGGAAAACTTGAGGCACCACGAAACCATGCCCCAAAATAAAGAGCAGCACGATTATCAAATAAGGGTAGTGTAGCCCTTTATATCAGGCTAGGCAAAGTGCCCGCGAATAATATTAAAAGAATGAGAGAGAAAATTACAACATGAAAACAGAAAACACAGTTTAGGGTTTTCTTTGTATTTTGTACCATTTGATAGAATACATAAACGTCTCTCATTCTTAAAGAAATTTAAAAGCAATAAAGAACCTAAAAGAACTCCAGAAAGGAAAATGCTCCTATTTTAAAAAAGAAATAAATAACAAGTATACAACCATGGGAATGATATGACATAATGCCGTCCTTACAATAACATCTGTAGCATACAAACACTATAGCAAATATACATATAGCAACACAAGACATGGCAATCACATAAACAACAGGGTGAAGGGAATCCGCCATAGGCAATGGTCTTTGGTCGCATGAACAACCCCAATTAGCTAGAGGAACCAGCTTGGGTACCTCACACATACACATAAAAGCTTTTTCTTATATTTCAGCGGGGGAGGGGGGGGGGGCAAAGCAAATTTTAAACGTTAAAGATAAAAACGTTTGCAAATGGATAAAAGCAGACGTTGTAATACAGTTTTAAAAGCATATATTTATGATTTTGATCACCTTAAAAATATACTTTTATTTTCTTGTTTTGTTTGGTACGGCAATAGGGCCCTTAGAAACACTGTCGCCTTAATGCTGGGTTAGACACGATATGTGTGTGAAGATTATGTCGGCATAAGGATGTGGATGCACATACGTAATACAGTTAAAAATGCATATAATTAAGATTCTAATCATCCTAAAATATAATTTTAGTTTCCTGTGTTGTTTGGTATGGCAACAGGGACATTAGAAATGCTGTCGACTTAATGCTGGACTAGACAGAATACGTGTGTGAAGAGTCTGTCGCCATAAGGATGTTGTGACCGTCACAGTTGTGTATAGGCATTAAGGCGACGCAGTATTAAGGCGACAAATGTGTGTTTATATTTAAAAATAAATTTTGTTGCTTTACACATGAATATTGAAGCTTGATAATAGGAATTATAATTTATTTTGATAAATTTATATACAAATATGTGCTACTGTTTCATGACACAAGATGATGTCATTCTGTCACCCTAATGTTGCTCTGTGACATATGCCGCCCTAATGCTGGTTGCGTGCTCATGCGTGTGTGTGTTTGTGTGTGTGTGTGTGTCTAAGTGTGACTGTGTGTGTCAGTGTGTGTGTTTGTGTGTGTGTGTGTGTGTGTGTGTGTGTGTGGGTGGGTTAAAGAGGAGATAACATCTTGTATAGTTCACCAGCTGCATTAAATAACATATTCAATAGATGATAATTCAGATTGCTAAAAACAATAAAAAAGAAAGAAAACCCACAAGAAAAACACAGTGGAGAGAGGGTGTGGATGAAGATTAAAAGATTGATTCAAAGCATCACGGTGAAAGGAGCAACATACGGAAAATCTAGAGTGAACATGGATTTTGCTAAAACAAATCGTCAGGATTGTCCACAGTTACTGAAGGGAATCACTTTTAAAGAAAATCAAATATAGAAATAACAAATTAGAGCAATTTCATGCTCAGGCTGTCCGTTTTTAATTTATCAGTGAGCTATTTTCAGTTACAGTTACAACGGAAACAGTATTAAAAAAAAAGAATGCATTGGAGGTAGGATTGTTGTTTAAAGAATATCAATATTGTTTCGATCTAGAGAAAAATCTGCATTTTTGGACAGTCCATCTATTTATCCTGAGTCTTAACGAAAATGAGTATTATGCATAAATATCCATACATTTGGCCTGCCTGAGGATATACTGTTAAGCATTTGCGATTTTATTATCAAGGTGAGATGAAGTAAGAAAGGACCAATTCTAGATTTCAGGCCGTTAATGAGAGCGAGAAAAAGAGACCTTTCGCCATGTTTTCTGAACACAGTATCATACAACAATATTAAACAAGGCTCATACAACAAAACAACATTGTATTTTGAAAGAAGTATTCTCAATAGTTGCTTACAAAAATGAACCAAATAATTGTCATGTAGGATTTAATCTTTTTCTATATGACCTACGTAAGCATGTATGTAAGAGCGGATCGATAAAATAAAGGTCGTAGTGTTAAAAGGGTGTATGTATATATGTATGTATGTATTAGGTTTAAAGTCAATTAGCACACGTCTGGTCATATAATGTCAGGTATATCAAGGTATCTGAAAGCTGCAGCATTACAAATTTTATGAATTCATGTATTTTGTTTTCTAAACAGGAGGATCACTACACGTCAAGGGGAGAGAGGATGGAGGGGATGCGACCGGAGTCCTTAGAAAACGCTACTGACAATATCACTAAAAGTTAAAAGTTTAAAACAAAACAAACATAACATATCTGATTTACAGTTAATACGAATTTCTTTGTGTAATCTTTAATAATGTGTCTTGTACATGCATGAACAACTTTAAGTAATATGCTTTTCATGATTTAAAAAATATTCTGCAATGTTTGTTTTTTGGGGATTGTTTTTGTTATTGTTGTTTACAAAACCGGGAGTACCGTTTGCTATACAGGGAGAGAGAGGGAGGGAGAGATTTTCTCCGCCACTGAATAAAATGTCGCGTTTATTTTTGCCTCTGAAGGCATGTGCTTGCTGCTTGGAAATGAACTGTGAATATATAATACAGTGGTGTTATAATATTGCTTTTTGCCCTTGTTGCTTTCTTGGGGCCTGATAATCACCACAGCTTCTATCCTCCATGACTTGGCAAGCAAGATATATACTATGCGCAACCCGTGGATTATTAATCCACAAAAGTGACCATAACGCAGACACGTTCTGGAGGCTGTTTATGACCATCCATCAATGGCAAGCTATTACTAAGCAGCAGTACTGGATCAATACTTCCAAGCTATACATAGCACACTGCATAATAGAGGTAAACCACTTATTACTCGTTGCATATATAATCAATATAGCTCATTTTATGTGCCAGAAAATTCAGAGAGAAACAAGCTATATGGATTTAATTTATCAATGTAATAATATTGGTGTGCTCACAGTTCAAAGCGAAATTATACAAGCTTCGAATATGCACCGAGTTCTAACAAAATTTGTTTTGCTAATACAAAAAATACCTGTAATATTTCTAGTGAACACGCTGGCAATATCCGGCTGACCTAAAATTACTGTTTCATTACCATGTGCGCTTACCATTACATGGGACCATGTGTGGATATGCATAATAATGTTGTAAAATTAGTCATTTAAGATGGCGTGTTTTTCAATATTAGCTCAATATCGATAGGGTCACTTGCGTGTTTTTAAACAATAATTCTTAATTTGAAAGATGTAGTTTTCACTTACTATCTTAACACAGACATGGCCGTGAAGGTAAAAGTTTAGGTAAAAACGATTCTTTAATAAATAGGAGACCTCCGAGTCTCAGCTGATGAAATACGAAAAATGAAAGTCAGTTTGATGATTAAAGTCGACGTCAATAATGGATATGTAGCACACATAATCCTTGAATCGTATCTGAAATTGATATGGACTGCACACATTAGTTTGAACGTAAAACCTCATACCGAAGAGCTTACGATTAGTGGCGTGCAAATAACTTCAATGAACTAATTCAAAATGCACAGCTTGGGCAGAAAAATGTATCATTTGAACACATCATACTGATTTATCAAAGAAGCCCGAAAGATCTTATATGCGTTTTCAGAAACATGATCGCAACACACAGCTAAATTGATTCACTTAGGAATGATCTTATACATGGAACGGAATAAACTAGACCAGGCAGATGAGCAGAACAAAATATAAAAAAAAAATTATATTGTGCAAGAAAAATGAAGTCTCTGACGTTGAAGAAATCGCCCGCTACCTCTGAATCGTCTGATGATTTTAGCGAATGTTCTAGATTTAGGTGAAGATATCAAAGAGCACATCAATAAAACCAATGTTTTTTCGGTATTAATATAAGAATGGAATCCAAACTCACCAGTCTTCTATACATCTATGAAATATGGTATAACAACGCAGACGAGGAGCGGCTTCAGCACCGAAAACAGTTCTCAGAAGTTACTACTAAAAGCAACGAAACAAAAACTAGTGTGAAAATTTATCAACGCTCTAAGATGTTTGATGTTATTGCATACAAACGTAAATAATCTGGTCGTACTAGAGTTGTCGTAATACTCAGTGATGCGTATTTGAGTTACTTTGGGCTGATACTGAGTTCAAAATTTTCTTATCCGCTTTTGAATAGTTTTAAAGTAAAGTTTTTCATCCAGCTAGCCTCGTTATCAGTGTACGAATTGATGCTGCGGAGAACATAAAACAGCTACGAATGGTATCTACACTCAATTTAGTTAAAAAAAATGAGAGATGGTTGTGAGTTCTGCGATGTGGAATTTCCATGTGAATAAACATATATATATATATATGTATATATATATATATATATATATATATATATATATATATATATATATATATATATATATACAATAAACTGACGACGAACAGTGCAAAACTAGTATCTAACTAGTCTGAGCGCTTTCGACTTTTAATGAGTCTTTTTCAAAGGCATATACAAAACATAGACAAAACAAACAAATAAAACACAAAAACCGTTGCGTTTGCAAAACTCTACATGGATGTTTCTACATGAATTAAACCTTTAAATGTATTATGTCTCAACCAGCCTATATCAACTTGTTGTGGATACTCGAAAATATTTGTATTAAGCTAGAAATCGATGAGCCATAGCGACATCTATTACTTTGTGTACATTTATGTAAGCAAAATTATATCCCGGATATTTCATTCTTATAGTAGTAATTGAAGGCTACTAAGAAAATTTAGAAAAGTTTTGAAAAAAAAAATGTGTCGGCTGCAAAGGATCATTCCACTTGTGCATGGCTGTCTTTTTGTAGTCTTCTTGGTTTAAACCGCTTGGTTTCAATGTTCTAAGGCGGCGTATCCAGTAAGATTCCTTTTCCTTCTTGGTTTCGGAACTCCAGTGGGGGTTGTTAGCAATTGTGATAAGTGTTATATCACTGAAAGTGTGGCCAGGGAGGAGAAGTGTTCTGCGACCGGGCTTCTCTACAGCTTCTTTGTCATCCAATCAGATCTATGAAGGTTGATCCTTTTGTGTAGTTTTTCGTCGTCAGTTTATTGCATTTATCTCAATCAATCCCTGACACACGTGATCCCTTGTTGGATCCAGTGCGCTTGAAAGGGCTGTTATTCGCCATATGATTTGTATTCTTTATATATATATATATATATACCTTGTATAGCAACCATATAGCATATATATATATATATATATATATATATATATATATATATATATCTATATCTTGGAAAACGTGAACTCTGTGGCAGAATATGCCACTATGAATGCTGTAAAACACATTTGCTAGTGTTACGTACTCGTCCTGGTGCTCGACCATGTCTTCAATGTGCCATCAGAGTCAAACAATGTAATCAACATTCGCCAGCCAGGTATATATGTTTGTGAATATTCTTTCGACTCTAAGTTCTTAAACAAAGCAACAGCAAAGAGCGAAAACAAACACATTTTGTCAAATTTAACACATAATTTATTTCCATAGAATATAATGTGAAAAATGTAACAACAAACATACGGTATTGCGAATTAAATTAAAAATAATTCTAGAATTCTAACACAAGTCCTAAGTTCTTAATAAACCTTAGTGCTATTCCAAAATTATTTCAACGCTGAGGTGTTGATGTGCCTGTAAATGCCGGTGTAGCAATGATGTGCCAACAGTCGTTGTTAATCACAAGAATACAATACAAGAATATACACTTATTTGAATTTCACTATTAATCCAAGTCTCTCGTCCCACCCAAAAAATAAATGTTATATTTGAGCACTTTGTATTTCCAGAGAAGAAACATTTTAATTAAATAATTTGAATAAATAAATTCCAGCCCAATGAAATACTGAACACAACAATAATATAATTGACTCTGCTCAGATCTTACAGCACGAATGAGTAATTTCTAGATAAACGAGATTATATAGTCGTCTACTTGGCCTCAAAGGACAATTAGCATTTTCTTAAAAAAAAAAAACTATTACCTAATGAAAAATATAATTTCATTCTGGAAGGTTCCAAATGTTTACATGATAAACAGTTTCTGAAATTGTCCTTCGACAAATTAGTTTCGCAATCACTGGTAGGTATTGTCCCCAGTAGACCCCAAACATTGACCTGCTGACGAGAAAAGGTGTTTATCCGTACAAGTACATGAGTGAGTGGGGCAAATTTGCCGAAACTCTGTTACCAATAGTTGAAGCGTATCGCTGTCACGTGAGGGTATTTCGACCAAAGACTACGGGGGCGCAAACAAAGATTGGTCCGCAAAACATGAGTGACTATCACGATTTGCAACTGCTCGCCAATATTGGCCAACACCTGTTTATTGAACGGTCACTTCGTGGAGGGATTTTTATGGCAAGTTACAGAAACGCTCCGACAAAGAACCGAAATATGCACGGGTATTACCCCGCTGCCCTTTACAGTTATATCATCTATCTAGATACTAATTACCTCTATGGGTGGGCCTTGATGCAACCGTTGCCGAGTGGTGGGTTTCAGCAGATTGATTTGGACATACTGACATGCAAAAACTAAATAAACGATTTCAACATCAACAGTGACCAAGGATCCGTCTTCTAAGTTGATCCAGAATACTTTGAACCTTTACGTTAATTACATATCCGCTAGCACCAGAATCTTTGCCGGTGCCTGGTACGTGGCTGTCCCCGAATTAGTGCGCGATTGTGAATGAATCCGGACGTAAACACACTGAATGCACCAAATTAGTAACAAGTCCAAGGAACAAAAACAATTACGTATCACACATGCGAAATCTGCAGCTGTGTCTCCGATTGGGTATGCGTGTTGTTACGTGTAGGCTCGTACAAATGTAACAAAAGAAAAGAGTGAAGTCAACAAGCTTTGTAATTTTAACAAAATAATTTATTTCCCTAGAAACCAAGGTAAAAATATAAAAAAGGACTTACGGTTTCTGAATATAATCCAAAAATTAATCCAAGAATTGAAAAATATAAGTCCTATCACTAAAAAGATCTAATTGAATCCAAGTTCGAATCTCGATGAAGCTCCAATATGGAAGGCGATGACGTCCTCTATAATCAGTTTTGTGCTGATGTGTCAAGAGTTCCTTGTTGAGTCACCAAGAATATAATTCTGGCTTTAGAATTCCAAATAACTTTGTAATTGTCTTTGTCCAAGAATTTCGATGAAGAAGAGTATTTTCCAGAGTGAATAAATTATTTTAAATAAAAAACTCAAATCAAATGGCAACAGCAGGAATACCTTTCAGCCTGAAGGTATTATTTACAACTGACTAAATATCACTGAGATATGAGTATTAAACCCAACTAAAAACTAATTTCAAGCCTGCGTGAAGGGTCACGTGATCACTCACTACAAGTCAATTAGCACGTAGGCTAGAATAGTCCTAGCTAAGAATCAATGATTCCCACACTGGAAATGAATTTTAAAAAAGAGCTGTTTACAACAGAGCTAACACGTGGGCTGAACATGACCTTGGTAATGACCAATCATTTTCACTTAGTGTTTACGAATTCAGAACCAAGGTCAGGAGCTAGGTCAGCTAAAAATATAACGTAGCAATCTACTACGTTTTAATCAGGTTAAAAGAACTGAACTAAATTCACTGGGAAAAATGTCAAATCCAATAAAAATATTATCCTTACAATAAAATGTAATGAAACAAAACTAAAATAAAAAGAAATTCAAAACTAACACACAAATAATTAAATTACATATACGTAAGACTTCCCCCCATAACGAAAAAGAAAGATTTATATAATAAAGCTTTCTTTTTACCATATGTAAATAATACATGAGGTAAAAAAAATCCATAAGAAGAATTCTTATGAATTATACGAAGTGTACATGAAATAATATTTCTATACATGGGAACGTGCATCTGCAATTAAACTGTCTATTCCATTGATGTGCCTGATGTCAAGATGCAAAAACAAACTCCACCTTAATAATCTTTGATTTTTATTTTTCATCTTGTCGATGAAAGTAAGGGGGTTGTGATCACTAAACACAACAACCGGAGAAGTAGCTGAACTAATGTAAACTTCAAAATGCTGTAATGCCAATATTAAATCCAAACATTCCTTCTCGATTGTTGAGTAATTTCTTTGGTGCTTATTTAATTTCTTAGAGAAATAGCACACTGGATGATCAACACCATTTCTATCTTCTTGAGCCAATACTGCTCCAACCCTAACATCACTTGCATCCACAGATAATTTAAAAGATTGACTGCAATTTGGAGCTGTAAGAATCGGCGCACTATTAAGTACGGCCTTCAACCTATCAAAAGCCTCCTGACATTTTTCAGTCCAAAGAAACTTGTTTTTCTTACTCAATACATTTGTCAGAGGTTCAGCAGTATTAGAAAAATTGGAACAAAATTTCCGATAGTATCCAGCCATACCCAAAAATCGCATCAGTTGCTTTTTACTGACAGGCACAGGGAATTCAGAGATAGCCTTGACTATAGCATTTATAGGTTTAACTTGCCCATGTCCTACAATATGTCCTAGAAAAGTTACACAAGCACGGCAAAACTCACTTTTAGAAAAATTGATTGTCAAACTTGCATCAGTGAGTCTTTCAAAGAATTTCCGAATTTTTGCTACATGTTCCTTCCAGGTGTAGTTGTAGATGATGACATCATCAATATAAGCATCACAATTATCTAGACCAGAGGTAATCATGTTCATCAAACGTTGAAAAGTACTTGGGGAACCCTTCATCCCGAACGGCATTACTTTATATTGATAGAGTCCATCTGGAGTCACGAATGCCGAAATTTCCTTCGCCCTCTCCGTTAGTGGAATTTGCCAAAATCCTTTCAGAATGTCAAATTTGGTGACATATTTGGCATTTACAATTTCATGAATACAGTCATCGATTCTTGGTAATGGAAATGAATCTGTTTTTGTCACACTGTTCACCTTCTTATAATCAGTGTACATATGGAAAGTTTTATCTCGTTTCGGAACAAGTATACATGTTGAACTCCAGTCACTTTTACTGGGCTCTATGAAATCGTTCTCCAACAAATATTGAATTTCCTTTTTCAAGTATTCCTGTTTGAGAGGGTTCATCCTGTATGAGTGTTGTTTCACAGGTTTAGAATTCCAATTTCAACGTTATGAAAAATTTTGTTTGTACTCGTAGGAACATCTGGAGACAAGTGCTCATATTCAAATAATAGCTGTTTACGTTCATTTCTTTCCTGTTGTTGCAAATGTAAAATTTTCTGGTCCAGATTTTTCATAATTTCCGAATTCCAAAGATTTATTACTCCAAAATCAATTGTGTCCAATTGACTTCCTTCACTTAAATCCTCAGTTTGTGGGACAGGTACAACTAAATTAATTGCATGATTTACTTCGCTATCTCTTTCGATATACTGGTACTCCATTAATTTATTTAGATCAGAGTACTATTATTATAATTTAACTCATTAACTTTCTTCTTAACTTTGTAAGGGCCGTAAAATCTAATTTGAAGAAAATTTTGAAGAATGAGCAAGAGAGAATGAACTCTATTACAAGACTCAAACTTTCTCTCAATTAAAGTTCTGTGAAACCATAATTTCACTTTTGACTTAAATTGCTGAGTGCCAAATTCAAGCATAACTAGCTGGAAAAGTCCAGACATAAAATTTGACCCTTGATCCGATTGGATAGATTTGAAAAGGCCAAATTCAGTAAAAAAAAAACTTTATCAAAGCTTTTACTATAGTTTTGGTTTTAATTTTCTTCAAAGGAATTGCCTCTGGTAATCTTGTTGACGAACACATAATGCTCAACAAATATTGGTTGCCTGACTTGGTCTTAGGTAAGGGACCAACACAGTCTACCGTAATTATGCTAAATGGTTCGTCAAACGCAGGAATAGGTTGCAGATGAGCCTTAGGTATCTTCTGATTGGGTTTTCCTACCATTTGACAAGTATTACAAGATCTACAGTATTTACAAACATCACTTTTGATTTTTGGCCAATAAAAGTGAGTCAAGATCTTGTGATAAGTCTTAATAATCCCTAAATGACCAGCCAGAGAAGTTTCATGGGCGAGACTAAGTATTTCCTGTCTGTAAGATTTTGGAACTACAATCTGATAGTTCACTGACCACTCGTCACCAGCAGGTACTTCAGGAGGTCTCCATTTTCTCATAATAATTCCATTTTTAATGAAATAACAGACAGGTACTTCAGTGGCTTCAGTTTCACTAATGGCCCTCAGGGTGAACAGGCCACTTGCTGAGATTGTTACTTATTAAACAAACTTATGGTCTCAATAGTCAACAACGATAAACCCCAACCAATTGGGTTACTTCATTTTTGACCTTCGTTCCACGCGTGTTTGTTTACTCGCCTGGACAACCTACTTTTCGTCGCACCCTCTCTGCTGCTATAATTAAATCTATTATTTAGCAATAATGACTGGTGAACTACACTCAGCTAGACTAGCTCGAGAGCGACTAGAGACAATCAAGAAATATCTACCTATCCGTGATTCTGTTAAACAAAAATTACAAGCGCGTCAGGAGTCTCAGGTGGGATTTGCAAAAGGTGCAGAACAATTATTTAAACCGGTTACGAAGGCTACCATTGGTCTTCTTCTCACGTTGGAGAAAACCGCTGAGGCTACAACTTCAACACAGCAGGTTATCGGAGCATTACCAAATCAAATTAAAGAAACTATGGAGTCTGCCGACAAAACACGTGCTGAAATTCGAGACGTTAAAAATATCATCGAGAATCTGTTTAAACCAGAATTAAAAACTCGGTATTTTACTCAACAAGGCTATATAGAAGCTACGACTGATCCTGTTGCTGCGGAGGGATATCAGCTGCGGTATAATTTTTTTTAAACCAGAGTTTCATAACGCTCTAGAAAGAGAGTGGGTTGCTAGGGTATTTCGTGAGTACAAAGATATTTTACAAATCAATGTAAAATACATAAAAGAATATCATCATTTTATTGATAAAATTTAAGAAATGAAAAAAGAAGTTGGGACGCCAGTTATATCACCAAGAAAGAGAACTCAACAAAGAGACAACCATCACCTGACCCCGGTGCTACTGGAAGTGGTATTGGTACAGGTACCAGGGGGAGTGGTCTTATTACTCCATGTCCCGATAACGTCCTTGCCAATGTTGATAGACTAGAAATCCTCATTGGAGGAAGCCGAGCCGGCAATAATTCCCCAGAAATCATCAATGAAGCAGCTGCTATTTGTCAACAATTATTTACAGGCGGTATCATGGATATTAATGTTTACCGGGCTCTCATCGACGAAATCGTTGATGATTTTTACCGCAGTGATTGATTGAGGGTTTGCAATTAGATCAGTGACAAGAAGATAAGATGATCATACATAATGCTCAACGTGCCCCGGCCATGGTCAGTGTGATAAATTCGCGATTACCTACGTATAAAGCGATCTACGGTGAAGGACTCTGTGATGTTGTTCGGGGTTTATTCAGAAGATTGGCCCCAAAAGCAATATCGATTGTAAAGCAACTGGGAATGAAAGCTATTGATGTTGTTAGTGAAAAAGGTATTGGTGCTATTGGTGATGTTGCAAGCAAAGCATTCTCAGCAATCAAAGATTGACTATCACGATTGATACGACGCAAACCGCAATCAGTAATATTACCCAGCACTGAAGTGATGCCTGCGAGTGTTAGTAAAATGATAAATCAAGCTGCAAATCAAAAACTTACAGAGTTGGCTGGTGAAAAAGGAAAAAATATAACCGCGAGTCTGATAGCGGGAAGTGGTCTTCGTTTTAGACGATAGTAAATATAATAAAGATGTTCAAACGTATATCTGATCCAGCATTTGACATGAATGCACCAGTACTCAAAGATGAGTCTGTGCGTGATTATCAACATTATGCTTATAACGCACGACAGCCAAATTAACGTGGGCGAATTGAGCTACAAGTTCAGGATACAAGCAGATGTTTCTTACCTGCTGAAGCATTTATTGAAGTAGAAGGTGAGGTCTTAAAAACAGATAATACTGAATATGGAGCTGATATTATGGTCGGTTTTGTTAATAATGGTATTATGGCGTTGTTCGACAGTGCTACGTATATTATCGACGGAAGAAATATTGAATCAATTCAGAAAGACGTCGACATTGCCACGACGATATTTGGTCTTGCAAGATACATCGACGATTATTCAAGATCAGCTGGCCCATCAATGATGTTTGTAACCACCCTGACAATAGACAGCATCTTTTGGTACAAACACCGCGTGATATTGCAGTTGACCCACAATCTGCTGAAATGATAGCCCGCCCCCTATTGCGCATTTTCAATATTACAGAGTGTTAATCCAGAATTTAACTTAGGATTCGCAGCACGTCGATCAATGCTGAAAGATGGAAGTAGAAGATTTCCATGTGCAATTCCACTGACACATATCTTTGGGTTTTGTAGAAATGTCAGAAAGGTTATTTTCGGAACTAAGCACACAGTTGTATTCGTGCGAAAGGCTAGAGATGATGATGATGCAATATGGCGGCCTGCTGCTATCGCTGATGCTGGTAAAGTAACACTAATAAAACTTTCGTTGTGGATGCCAGTAATGACTCCAACAATACTTGAAGAATGTTTACTCTCTCTTATGAGTCAAGGTGGTAAATCAATGTTATCATAGTTAACCATGACCACAGATAGTGTTCAAAGTACAATTAATGATTTATTTACGTGGCAGATAACATCACAGCAAGGTCTCTTTGCACCGCGACATATATTTGTTGCTTTCCAAGATACTGCACGAGTAAATTCACAAACACATAGTATAATGATATTTGACAAACTCTGTGTTTCTGACGTTTCACTGAGGATAAATGGTCATCAAGAACCAGCCGAGGATATATTATTAAATTTTGATCACAATCATGCAGCATTTGCATATCATCTTTTAATGTCATTTATGGGACGTGATCAAAATGCTGATTCTGGTTTACAAATATCACAGCTAGATTTTATAACTCTGTATCCGATCTATTACTTTTCGCTGGAACACTTGGATTTATTTAGGGAATCTGTCGTTGATACACATTTTCGAGCTCTTGTGGCAAGAGGAGCAATTGCTAATTATAGAGCAATCGCTGTTATACTCAGCGATAAAACAATGTTGCTTGAAGGTGTTGGTGGACGAATGAGAGTCATTGATGCCCAAGTGGAAAACATGTAATTAAATCGCTCATGATATTATAATGTCATATCATCATGTTTTTATCAGTCTGACTCCTGGTCAGATTACAAAACTACAATCAGTATCAAAAGAGAACTGTGGAGTAAAAATATCACTAAAAAAGAACAAATCCAAGGTGGTTCAAATAAACTATCATTGTCAGAGCGTCAACTCAGGCACTTCAATGAAGCCAAACGATCAAAGACAGCATACGACTTAATCTTTCTGCGGGTGCCATTTGCCATTAAAAACATCCCTAAGACGGGTGGTGTATTTCCACTTCTCGCAGCTATTCCAGGGATAATAGCTGCAGCCCCAGAAGTTGCAAAGGCAGCTGCATTTGGTGCTGTTGGAACGGCTGCTGGGATGACACTAAAGAAAGCAACAGGAAAAGGAATCAAAAAAAGGAAAGGGCCTAAAACTACCAGAAACTCGGTACGGAAAGGGTTTAAAACTGCCAGGGACACATCGTTGATTCTTCCCATGTCCAATTTTGATTTACTTGATGCTGCTAAAAAAACTAAATATCAGAAATTTTAGAGGTGTTTTTATGCGCCATCAGTTACAGTACAAACCAAATAATGTTGAAACCGGTGTCATAAATCTTGATATAAACTCTGGTCCTGGTACTCATTGGGTTGCAAATGTGATTGATCCACGTGGAATTGTTTATTTCGATTCCTTTGGGTTGGCACCACCAAAGGAATTTTTAAAATATGTTAATAATCTCAATACACCAATCTGGTATTCAACATTACCAACACAGAAAATAACTGATCCGCCAATATGTGCAATTATAGGATATTTACCACATATCCATGGCGTCATTCAACCGACGATTTTTCTGGTACTGTGTCTATTGTGTTAAATAAAGATGCTAAGAAATATTTATACTGGAACCATCTGATAAAAAAAAATTAACCGCAGCGTCTTACTGGTGGTGTCTGGAATTTTTTCGCTGAAACACCTCAAATTAATTACTTCCTCAATTAATTACTTAATAAAAATATAATGATCGACGTTCAAAAGTACAGATACAATCAAGTATGTATGTGGCAAACCAAACTGAAAAATATCGTTGACGATTATACAGTAAAAGTGGTTGTCGTTGACGTACTTGTGTAATCAGTTTCAGCTATCATCGCTGGAACTGGTGTGATTTTATCAACAATAACAATGACCGCGCCTGTAGTTGTAACAATCGTCGTTTCGGCTGCAACAACAACTGCTGATATTTTCCGTATTTTTGCGAAAAAAATAGCTACATGCACAAACGCAAAATTGCACGAGCAAACAATAAAACTACACGCGGCGATGTTATCATATTCTAAACTATCATCGTTGATTTCGTCGTATCTCAGTGGTGGTAAAATATCCGATGAGGAGTTCACAACGATAATTAAAACTTACAATCAAGTATTTGACGAAAAAATAATATAGCAAGATCAAATCAGTATTCCTGATCTAAAATAATAATAATAATAATAAATAATGTCGTCATCGCAAGAACTACTACAACAGATCGTCGTTAATACAGCACCGCCAAGGACAACAATGGTATCGGCGAGTTCAACTAATCCTGAGTTTAGTGTGGTTTTTCCAACTCCGATTCCAGCGAAAGAAATAGCGCTAGCACAATTACGAGTTTATTATAGTTGGCCAAATATCAGATCAAAATCATTCGGTGGATTACAAGCAAAGAATTCACTTATATTCGCAAATAAGAATAAACCCGACGGATTCTCGGTTGGCAAGTTGTAGGTATACCTACGGGCAGTTATCAAATAGAACAAATCAACGATGAGCTCTAACACAGAATTAAGTCTATTACAGGAAAAGAATCCAAAATAGCTATTACTGTTCACGAGCCAACGTTATCGGCGGTAATATAAATTTCTACGCCAGATTACGCCGTAGATATATATCAGTCATCGATTAGAACTGTACTTGACTGGCCTGAAATTCCCACCAGTTTATCAGGGACCACCAGAACCAACCCGGGATGAATTTCTCACGACTGAAAAAAAATTCATGAAGATTCCAGAATATCGAAGGAGTAACCCATGGACCACTGATAAATATTTTTTTGATGGCGCTGAAAGTATTCCTCAGTTGGAATTTGATGTTTCATTTCCAGATGATGATACAATATACTTTGCATTTACATCCACCAGTGACATAAATAAATTAATGAATGGCGAATTTGATCGAGTTTCCGTTGATGTTAAAAATTTAATTACCAGCTTGACACAAAACTACAGCGATGACACAAAAAGAAACATTATTGATGCAATTCAACACTTGAATCTAATTTGTATGATTTTGATTATATTAAACATATTATAAATAAAAATATTCGTGGTTTATTAAGTCAGTATGTGAGGTTTCCTGGAAGAGAAAAAAGTATTACTAAAAGCATCAATGATGCTTTATAAAAAATTAAAGTTCCCAGATTTAATTTTAAAATCAATGACTACTTTCCACGGATTTTTAAAGCGTGGAGAAAGGTATCACCACCACCAGGCATTCTCAACTAAAAAATAAATATTATTATAATCTGATTCTGAGTAAATATTATAATCAGAATAAAAATAAATATTATTATTAGAATAAAAATTAATTTTATTATCAGAATAGAAATAAATTTTATTATCAGATGAAAAATAAATATTATTATCAGAATAAAAATTAATTTTATTATCAGAATAAAAATAAATATTATTATCAAAAATAAATATCTGTTTCAGAATA
The DNA here is from genome assembly GCA_016617855.1 of Megalonaias nervosa. Classification (NCBI taxonomy): domain Eukaryota; kingdom Metazoa; phylum Mollusca; class Bivalvia; order Unionida; family Unionidae; genus Megalonaias; species Megalonaias nervosa. The sequence goes on from JAECUM010018132.1 coordinate 19,165, forward strand.
AATATTATAAGCTGATTCTGAATAAATATTACTATCTGATTCTGAATAAATATTATTATCAGAATAAAATAAAAATTATAATCTGATTCTGAATAAATATTATTATCAGAATAAAATAATAATTATAATCTTTCTGAATAAATATTATTATCAGAATAAAATAAATATTATTATTATGATCTGATTCTGAATAAATATCAGAATAAATAAATATTATTATTATAATATGATTCTGAATAAATACTATTAGCAGAATAAAAAATAAATATTATTATCTGATTATGAATAAATATTATTATCATTATCAAAATAAATATTATTATAATCTGATTCAGAATAAATATTATCTGATTCTGATTAAATGCTATAATCTGATTCTGAGTAAATATTATTATGATCTGACTTTGACTGAATAGAATCTGAATAAAAATAAATATTTTTTTGTTTAACTGTAGTCCCCCTTGACAGAGTCAAGGTTTTATCACAATCACTGTGACAGTGTTAGTGTCGTTGTCACTACAATCACTGGTGACAGCGCTTTCACAATCACAATCATCACTCACTTCACAAGCAGACATAATCTCTCTCAACTGTTTTATACTAGCATTCACAATTCTTTTTGTTTCGTATTCGTGAGATAATTCGGATCAAATATTTTCTATTGCATGTACGAGTGAAACAAATTTTTTAACCTGCGTATCTGTAACTTTTGCTAAGGATTGCATCATTGCTTGCTGAATCAACTTTATGAATCTGTAATCGGCTGATAATGTATACCTATTTTCGAATCTTCGTTGTTGTAAGGATTCAAAATCACACAATTTTTCTTAGGATTAAGTTCATCAGACAATTTTATACCGTCATGTTGTAATTTTTCAAATCGCAGAAATAATAGCATTAAAATTTTCAGAATTGATTACAATAAATATTTGTTTAAAATAATTCTCTTTACACAACATATATTTAAAGCACAACCCCCATGTGAACTCCTAGATTGCCAAACGACATTCTAGCAAGTTCAAAGGGTGATTTACCCCCATGTGAACCCCTAAATTACCAAACGATATTCTAGCAGGTTCAGAGAGTAATTCGAAATAGGACACCACAACCCCATGTAAACCCCTAGATTGCCAACTGATATTCTAGCAGGTCCAGAGGTCATATTGACAGCACAACATTACTTAATTCTATGGACTTAACTAACTTAATTCTATAGACAGAATAAACCCCCATGTGAACTTCTAGATTGCCAAACTTCATTCTAGCAAGTTCAGAGGATAACGAAATATTTACATTTGTACAGACACAACCCCCATATGAACCCCTAGATTACCAAACGATATTCTAGCACGTTCAGAGGGTGATCTGTATTTTCTATGGACAGCACGTACACATCAACTTAATTAACTTAGCTCTATAGACAGCACGTACACATAAACTTAATTAACTTAGCTCTAAGGACAGCACATACACATAAACGGGGCCTACTCTACGTTCAACAGATTTCTGCACATCCTCCCTCTCCCCCTTCCCCATAATCAACCCCGGGGAGTGCTAAAGTGCACCCACGACGTGATGACATGGTGGGAGAGTGTTTTTTTCTCTGTTAAATTTCGAGGAAACTGGGCGGAGCCCCACTATTAAGAAAAATTTGGCAATAATCGTCCTCCATCGACAATATGTCAGTCACGGTATTAGAATTCAATACCTCGTGTACGAGAATCAGCCGCTATAGCACTGGACCACCGGATCTCCTTACAGATATATGTTTCAGAAATTATTATGAAGTTACCTATGATAAATAAGTAAACTGCAGTGTGGATCTAAAATAAATTCACACACGTTTCAGAAATTATTATGCTGAATAAACTGTAGTGTGAATTTATTTTAATTTCTAAAATAAATCTGCCTGATGTCGCTTGTAAATAGATGTCGCGTGACCTACTGAGCGGCGTACTGAATGTACATAGAGGTCTATTGTGTACCTGGAAGTTATAAAAATAACTTACCTGGAATTCACGCAAGATAATGTACATCAAACTTGTGAACAATCTGAATTTATCAGAGTGAAAAGGTGTAAATATCCTTCTCTATAATAAATTATACTGGTCCACTGACTACAGACAGTTAAGTTACTGAAGATAACTGTTACGATGACAGAAAAAATAATCACTGTAGTCATGTAATATTACGCAGTAACAAACGGGAAAACAGCCTAATTACTCCACCAGAGAGAGCCTTGCTTGACAGTTTTATCTAGCTTCATGTGTGTGATATTTAAATATAATTCGCTGTTCATATTTATTTTAAAATGCCGATTTGGTTATATTATCTGCCATACGTTGTACTGAAGGTGGGACAATATTAAAATATTTACCAGCTGCACTCATTGATGGAAATATCATTTCTTCGCCTGCCTATACATTTACGGATTTAATCACTCTGGGAAATTTACTATAGTTCCCAGTGTTTCCAAATTGTAAATTCTGACTTTGTGTAATAGCTTGCAAGTTACATAAAGAATTATCAAGTTTTCTGAAATTGATATGATCAATCACAAATCCGTCTTTGATTGCTCCATGAAAACACTCGTACACGAATCTATGTGAGCAATACATTTTATTCCCCCTGTATTGAACATGAGATACCCATTATTATTGACAACACCTACTGGTTTTTTTAAATCGACAGTTCCTGGTGATACCATCACGAGATGCCTTATAATTCTTGATGATGGGATGTGTTACAAATGCATTTATAATAATATTATTTGTCTAAATTATTATTTTTAAATCTAGCCAGATCATTTTCGGCCGTTTTTATGGGAGATTCATCGGTATTATTTTTTTATCATAATTTCGTTTTAGCTCTCTGTATTTCTTACCACCACATTGCACACACAACTGAATTTCTCCTCTAACCCCAACACCACACCGTAAACACGGTTTTGGTCCTAGACACTCGTGCCGAACGCTTTGTATGTGATATCCACAGAAATCATTTACACATGCTTTGTTACAAGGAGCTGAATAGCCGATCATCAGCCACCTGCATTTATTCTTTGTTGAATCATTATATACATACTTGTCCTTCAATTTAAATATATATTTGTCTTATGTTTAATATGAGGGAGTTTGAGAGATTATCCGCAATTAAGCCTTCTAGAGCCAGATTTGATCTTGACAAACTGCCGAAACCTAAATTTAGTTTTTCGATGCAAGATCTGTCTTTAACGAATAGGGATATAACTGCTCGTATCCGTGAAGCCAAGAAGGAATTTCGCGACGATGGCGCGGCTCATGTGTGGTCAAAATTCAGAATCATGAATGTTGTCGACACTAGAATGAATGACGAACGAGGAAGGAAGATTATTAACCATCTCGACAATCAAAGATATTTTATTCTAATAAAATTTATTGTAGAGACAGACGACGACACTTGGATTATCCGTGACAAACGTGACCCTGTCCGTGTACACACTGGAAATAATATCGACACGTTAAATAAAAATTCCAAACCAGGAATATTGACTGGTATTGACAAACCATATTATGAATGAGCGTATCCTGTAACTGCAGTTGTTTATGCGTTGTATTCTCTAAATGATAAACCTAGCGTTGATGATCTCGCGCTGATGAAACTATCAAGCATAAACTGTGTAGCTAAGCGAGTTACAGAACACTTCACAAACGCGATGCGTGGAAAAGGTTTAACTGATCTGAGACGTAAAAAATAAATACTTGGGCAGAAACAGTTTAATATACCGGAGCGTCTATCAGGGACGTTGCTGAGCTGAGAAAGAAATTAAAATTTCTAATAACAGTGAAAACACTAACCAGAGAGATTTTAAACAAATCGAAATATGAATCAATAGGAGCTCCGATAACAATTGTTGATCATAACGCACACGCATGGATGTCCGCGGTAATAATATTTCCACGAGACAGAACAGTTAACTTTTATAATGATTGTATGTTTGATTTTATCAAAAATATCAGTAAGAGTGACCCTGTATCTGTTTGGCTGTTTCAAAGTTCCGATGACGGAAATATGATCAGTTTGTACGGCCTAGAGGAGAAATTTATCGTGCAGAATTTCAACACGACGAAATGAAAAATCTTTCGTTGAAATACACGAACGGTAATGATGTTATCGAACAATTACTGAATAACTGTTTTACCGTTCCATTAGCCGCTGCTCACTTTGCTCAGGAGAAAAATGGTTGGAAACCTACAAGATCGGAATTTCTAGTTGATGTCCAACGTAGTCGTATCGAAAACGGACACGGCGGATTATGGAATACTAAATACGATTATAACGATGTTAAATCAATTGATATAGTAGCGTGTTATCCTGGAAGTTTTCTTGGATACGGAGAGTGTTCTGAATAACAGATTTGGTCATCCAACACACGAGATGACCAGAGTTGCGATAAATGGACCCCTGCCAGATTTTGATCTGACTGGATTCGCCTGTATAGAGTCATTCGAGTTTACGGAAAATCTCCATCCGATTTTTTATGATTGGTTTGGAAGACATTTTTCAGAAAAATGTTGGGCTCCAATAGTACTATTACGATATATGATTGATGTAAAAATATTAATATCGTTGGTTGTAAATGAAGCAATTATATCATACCGCGTGCAGAAGCAAGTTTGGTTGCCAGAACCAGATAAGTTTGATGCAGAAGAAGATATCAGGAAGAAATTTCCTAATCTTGACGAGGATGAAATTCTTGAACTTATTAAAAATGTATATAAATACAGAAAACAGAAAAGAAAATGAGAAACTTGCAAAGGATCTCGGCAAAATAATAATCGGTACGTTTACTCAGGGTGGTGGGTGTGATCATAAACGAACGTGTACAAGATTAATCATCGACGATGCTGAACTCGATTTTATTATTGCTGATACAACGGAGAGATGGACATTTACAAACCGAAATGATGTTTATTTATTGAACGGAACTAAATTAGGTAAAATTGTGAGCTATATTGATGGTGAGTCACCGCAGTATACTCATTTAAGATCTTCGATGCTTGCGTATGTTTCGATAAACTTATTATCAATGATAAACAGATTTCCTAATACCGCAGTTAGAGTCGCCACAGATTCATTTTATTTAAATAAAAAAATATGCGGATTTGCTAGATAAATTGCTTGGCATAATGAATAGGGATCATGGAGAAGAAAACAAGAAAGTATATTTAGTTATTCTGAATCTGCCGACGTTGAAATTAAAGAGACATATTACAAGAATAACAATCAAGTATTAAAATCGGTAGCATCATCGGTATATGATCCTGTGACCGGACATAAAACCGTTTACCTTAATGGGTGTGGTGGTTCTGGTAAAACAAAACCCGCGATTGAATTATTTAGAAGTTCAGATATGATTGTTTTAACACCCACACAAAGCCTCTCCAGAAAAATGAACGAACGAGGGGTAAAATCTCAAACTTATCATAGTTTCTTCCGATGGTGCGGAGACGCATGGACTCCTGAACGAGTGGGTGAGAAATATATCCCTAAGATTATTATCTAGGATGAAATTTGTACGGTATCGTTGGAATTATTAAAAACATTTCTGGACTGGTTATTAACGAAAAATACTGCTGTGATAATCTGTGGTGATCATGGTCAACCGCCACCCTTTGTTGGACAGTCTCCGCATGAGTGGTTAAAAACGTTCGTAGATTATTACCAGGAGACAACTGATGATCATAGTTGATGAACCGCTGAAAGAGTTTACAAAGTTAATCAGACAGCAGCCGGGATAAAATACAGTGTGAGACAATGCGTGAAGTAATTCCAGAAACTACGATAAGTGATTTTTGGAACTTGGGGAGACCAAATGATTTGATAGTTGCAAGTAGAAACATAGTTCGTGATACACTTCAACAATAATTATTTCTGTTTCATAAAGAAAAAATGTTAAACCTGCCTATACCATTGTGTTATCGCCCAGCAGATACGCGACGACAGAATACTGAAATTGAAACTCCAGGAATTAATGAGAAACAAAAATCTTGTGTTAAATGATATTGTTTTACTTCCTATCTGTGCTGTTGAGAGCGCGTTAACGCCTGAAGGAGTCAGGGATAAAACTCCATGGATGTTAGGATACGCTATAACGATTCACTCGTCACAGGGATTAACTATTCCTGATACAAATATTTGGATTAATGATGATCGGATCGAATGGTCCAATTTAGTTTATCTCGCGGTGTCTCGAATCAGTAGAATATCTCAACTGCGGAGGGTTATCATAGACAATGAGGATGATAATGTAGTCGTTGACGATGTCAGCGACGAAGTTGTCAAAGGGAAATTATCTGGTTATAAACAGTGTGACAAAAAAATAAACGCGATTTTAATCTCGACGTTGAATTTATTATGACACTGAAACAACGGCAGAATAATCATTTTGCAAGTTGTAACTGTAATATGTTGTGACAGTATTCGAATAATAATCCAAGACAGTTTACCGTGGAAAAAATAGTAGTCTTGGTCACACACGCGAAAATGTAATGCTGACCTGTCTTGAGTGTAATCGACGTAGGGGTGCCAGTTTACAGAAGTGAAGGTGGTGGTAAGTGTGTGTCTTCAGGAATTACTTGCAATTGTTCACGTACAAATCCACGTTGAGGAGCAGTTGAATCTACTCTGCAGATTACAGGTCTACCAGTGGATCTTACCACGCTGGAAATGTTATGTGTGGTCACACTCTAAATAGGATCAGTTGCTCTTTTTCTACCACCTTCAAGTTCACCAGGTTCATATAAATATCTTACAGTCACATTACCTAGTACTGGTTGAGAGGTAGAGTCATGTCGTTGTATTGGTATATGTTTCTTTGTGATTGCGTTAATGGGTTTCATAGAAGTTGCACGTGTTACGTGTAGGGTCGTACAAATGTAACAGAAGAAAAGAGTGACGTCAACAAGCTTCGTATATTTTAACAAAATAATTTATTTCCCTAGAAAACAATGTATAAATTGGTAAATAGGACTTACAGTTTGTGAATATAATCCAAAATTTGATCCTAAGAATGAAAACACAAGTCCTATCACTAAATAGTTCTATTAGAATCCAGGTTCGAATCTCGACGACGTACAAATATGGAAGGCGATGACGTCAGATGTGGTCCAATGTACGAATATCAACAATTCCTCAATTGAATCAGTCTTTGTTTCCGAATAATTCCAGAATAAATTTCCATGAATATCTTTCAGAATTTTTTATAAGAATGTCAACTTGTTGAGTGTCCAGGAGAATAAATTATTAAATCCAAAAATCAGATGAAAAACAAACAATCTGGCAACAAATAAAAATAACACCTTGTTCCTTCAAGATGTTAAAACGACTCTACCAGAAGAATATTAAGAATGCGTATTTAAACCCCAAAAACATTATTTCAAATCTCGCGAGATGGGTCATGTGGTCTTTTACTACAAGACAACTATCACGTACGCCAGTGTAGCCCACTTAAGAACCAATCACAAAACACCGTTGTTACACATGGTGGTCACGCAAGGAAAATATGGCCCTGATACTGACCAATCATTTTAACTGCCTGTTGACGTTCTTGCCAGCCCAAGACGAACTAGGTTAACTAAAAATAATTCTCATGTAACACTTTTACGTCTTAAATAAATAACATTTAGTAAAATAAAATATCTAATTACTGAAAAGAATTTTGAATCCTTTCAATAATCATTACAATAAAATGTAACGAAACAAAAATAAAATAAAAAAGAATTTTAAAACTAACACACAAGCAATTTAATTACATATACGTAACACTTCCCCCATAAAGAAAAAAGAAAGATTTATATAATAAAGTTTTTTTTTTACCATTTGTAAATTATACATGAGATAAACAAAATTACATGAAAATTCTTATGAATTATATAAAGTGTATATGAAATAATATTTCTATACACGGGAAAGTGCATCTGCGATCAAATTGTCTTTTCCTTTGATGTGCCTGATGTTGATATTATACTCTTGCAAAAACAAACTCCACCTTAATAATCTTTGATTTTTATTTTTCATCTTGTCGATGAAAGTAAGGGGGTTGTGATCACTATACACAACAACCGGAGAAGGAGCCGAGCTAATGTAAACCTCAAAATGTTGTAATGCCAAAATTAAAGCCGAACATTCCTTATCGATTGTTGAGTAATTTCTTTGGTACTTATTTAATTTCTTAGAGAAATAGCACACTGGGTGATCAATACCATTTCTGTCTTCTTGAATCAATACTGCTCCAACCCCAACATCACTTGCATCCACAGACAATTTAAAAGACTGATTGAAATTTGGAGCTGTTAGAACCGGCGCACTTTTGAGTATTGCCTTTAAGCTATCGAAAACTTCCTGACATTTTTCGGTCCAGAGAAACTTATTTCTCTTGCTTAACAAATTTGTCAGAGGTTCAGCAATCTTGGAATAATTGGAACAAAACTTTCGATAGTATCCGGCCATACCCAAAAATCGCATTAATTGCTTTTTACTGACAGGCACAGGAAAATCAGAGATAGCCTTCACCTTAGCATCAATAGGTTTAACTTGACCATGTCCCACAATATGTCCTAGAAAAGTTACACAAGCACGGCAGAACTCGCTTTTAGATAAATTGATTGTCAACTTAGCATCAGTGAGTCTTTCAAAGAATTTCCGAATCGTGGCTAGATGTCCTTTCCAGGTGTCGTTGTAGATAATGACATCATCAATATAAGCATCACAATTATCTAGACCGGAAGTAATCATATTCATCAAGCGTTGAAACGTACTTGGAGAACCCTTCATCCCAAACGGCATTACTTTATATTGATAAATTCCATCTGGAGTCACAAACGCCGAAATTTCCTTCGTTCTTTCCGTAAGTGGAATTTGCCAAAATCTTTTCAGAAGGTCAAATTTGGTGACGTACTTGGCATTTACAATTTTATCAATACAATCATCGATCCTTGGTAACGGAAATGAATCTGTTTTTGTCACGCTGTTCACCTTTCTATAATCAGTGCACATACGGAAAGTTTTATCCGGTTTCGGAACAAGTATGCATGGTGAACTCCAATCACTTTTACTGGGCTCTATGAAATCGTTCTCCAGCAAATACTGAATTTCCTTTTTCAAGTACTCCTGTTTGAGAGGGTTCATCCTGTATGAGTGTTGTTTCACAGGTTTTGAATCTACAATCTCAACGTCATGACAAATTTTGTTTGTCCTCGTAGGGATATCCGGAAACAAGTGCTCATATTCGAATAATAACTGTTTAAGTTCATTTCTTTCTTGTTGTTGCAAATGTAAAAGTTTCTGGTCTAGATCTTTCATAATTTCCGAATTCCGAAGATTTCTTGCTTCAAGTTCAACGGTGTCCAATTGAATTTCTTCACTTAAATCCTCAGTTGGTGGGACAGGTACAACTAAATTAATTATAATAATTTACTTGGCTATCTCTTACAATATAGTAGTACTCCATTAATTTATTTAGGCCAGAGTACTATAATAATTGAACTCATTCATTTTCTTCTTTACTTTGTAAGGACCGTAAAATCTAACTTGAAGAAAATTTTCAAGAATGAGCAAGAGAGAATGAATTCTATTACAAGACTCAAATATTCTCTCGAGTAAAGTTTTGTGAAACCATAGTTTCACTTTTGACTTGATTTGCTGAGTGCCAAATTCAAGCATAACATGCTGGAAAAGTCCAGACATGAAATTTGACCTTTGAACTGATTGGACAGATTTGGGAAGGCCAAATTGAGTAAAAAGCTTTATCAAAGCTTTTACTATAATATTCTCAAAGGAATTGCCTCTGGGAATTTTGTTGACGCACACCTAATGGTCAACAAATATTGGTTGCCTGACTTGGTCTTAGGTAAGGGACCAACACAATCTGCCATAATTCTGCTAAATGGTTCGTCAAATGCAGGAATTGGTTTCAGATGAGCCTTAGGTATCTTCTGATTGGGTTTTCCTACCATTTGACAAGTATGACAAGATCTACAAAATTTACAAACATCACTTTTGATTTTCGGCCAATAAAAGTGAGTTAAGATCTTGTTATAAGTTTTATTTATCCCTAAATGACCAGCCAGAGGAGTTTCATGGGCCAAACTAAGTATTTCCTGTCTGTAAGATTTTGGAACTACAATCTGATAGTTCACTGACCACTCGTCATTAGCAGGTACCTCGGGAGGTCTCCTTTTTCTCATAAGAATTCCATTTTTAATGAAGTAACAGACAGGTACTTCAGTTTCTTCAGTTTCCCTAATGGCCCTCTGAAACAAACAGGAGATCTCAGGATCTTTTTCCTGTTCGACGACAAGTGATTGTCGTTTATCACCCTGATTAGATAAAAGAGAATGAGTATTTAAAAGAGGATCACTGTGATCAATACCACCTGACTGATCCAAAATAGAAGTGAAAGTGACCTCATCAAAAGCCTGACCAATAAATGAATGTCTTCCTTATCAAAATCATTCTCAAGAGCTTTCTTTGACATATCTCTAGTAACTGCACAAGCTGGGTATAGATCAGGGTATTCTTTTTCAATTGGATCAACTTTCTGATCCAAAGAAGGCTTGTCAGTTACAAGTGGATTAACTACAACCTTGTCTCCAGCTAGGTCGTTGCCTAGCAACAAATTAATGCCCTCAACGGGTAAGTTAGACACTAAACCGACTGTCACAGGTCCTGAAACTAAGTCTGATGACAAATGTACAGAATGGAGAGGAACATTAACAAAGCCGCACTCTACTCCCTTAATGAGAGCACTTCATTAGAACAGGACTTCTCAGAAGAAGGCAAAATACCTGACACTAAAAGACTCTGAGAAGCTCCTGTATCCCTTAAAATTTTAATAGGGATAGGATTGGCCAAATCAACCAAGAGTGATATAGAACCCTTCGACATGAATGGTTCATAATTCTCCATAATAAAATCAGACTGGGGTTTCTTAGACCCAACAAATGTAATGCTTTCAATACAACACCGTGACCTTGACCTCTTGGAAATAAGAGCATTTGGGATAGGTCTATCTTGATTCTGATGCCTATATTTCAATTTAAAGCAATCAGAAATGACGTGTCCTTTTTTCTTGCAATAGGTACACGTAGGCAGAGACTAGGATTTTGAATCAAGTTTATCAGAAACTTGATTTTTAGAAGTTGTGCCAGATTGAATTTTAGGAGGAGTCGTATTAGGCAGAAATACCTTTCTACCAGTAGACTGCTGAGTGAATGATTTGCCTACAACAGGAACTTTATGAGTTAAGGAGTACTTATCAGCAGCAAGAGCAGCATTTTCCAAGGTTTCAATCTCGTGCTCTTCAAGATGGTTCTTATTGTCACCAGGGACACAGTTCTTAAACTCTTCAAGTAACACAAGTTATTTGATATTTTCATAATCATGTTCAACTTTTTGGGCTAAGCACCATCTCTCGAATAACTGTTCTTTTTCTCTAGCAAATTCGACATAAGTCTGTCCAGCTTTCTTTTTATAGTTCCTGAATTTTTGCCGATAAGCCTCAGGGACTAACTCATAATCCCTTAACATGCACTCCTTAACCAAATCATAATCAGAACTCTGTTGTACTGACATTGAATGGTAAATATCACTAGCTTTACCAAATAGTACACATTGTAGTAGCTGAGTCCAATACTCCCTTGGCCATTTCAAATTTTCAGCAACTTTTTCAAAACGAGGAAAATATTTGTCTACTTCTTTTTCTCTAAAAGGGGGAACTACCCTAATATTTTTGTAATGTCAAAACTTGAATCTGTATGTGAAGTGGAATCGTGCTTGCCACTTGCCAGCTCAAATTCTTTCATTCTAAGTTGAAATTCCTTTTCATCCTTCTCTCTTTGTAATTGCATCTGTCTCTCTCCTCTTTCTCAAATTGTAATTGTTTATCTTTCTCCCTCTCCTGTCTCTCTCTCTTTCCTTTTCTTCAAACTGCATTTGCAATTGCTTCTCTTCAAATTGCAACTGCATTTGTTTCTCTTTTCCTTTCTTTCTGAAACTCGAGCTTCCTTAACTCTACTTCCATTTTGTATTTCATTTTTAATTCGATTACTTTCATGTCAGTGTCTGTCATAGACTTACTGACTGATACCAAAACACTTTTATCAAAAATATTTTCCCGACCAAATATTGGAGCAAAATATTTTTAATTTCTTGTTTCGTTAAGGAAGATTTTGCTTCAGAAAGATCGTACTTTCTGGCAAGTTCAAGCAACTCATCTTTTTTCAGGCTATCCAACTGCTCCTGAGTTGGATTAGAAAGAAAAGTTTCCACTTTTGATGACATTGTGAATAAAAACCTGTTGTTTTCACTTAAGATTTCAAATAAAAATGTAAAATATTACTTGGGATTTAGAAACTAGGGGAATTTAAATTTCAAAAAACAATTTTCTGAAATATTTAACCAAAATTCTTATATCCCAAGGATGAGCGATCCAATTTTCTTCTGTTACGTGTAGGCTCGTACAAATGTAAAAGAAGAAAAGAGTGACGTCAACAAGCTTTGTATATTTTAACAAAATAATTTTTTTCCCTAGAAAACAATGTAAAAATTGGTAAACAGGACTTACAGTTTGTGAATATAATCCAAAATTTGATCCTAAGAATGAAAACGCAAGTCCTATCACTAAATAGTTCTATTAGAATCCAGGTTCGAATCTCGACGACGTACAAATATGGAAGGCGATGACGTCAGATGTGGTCCAATGTACGAATATCAACATTTCCTCAATTGAATCACAGTTTTTGTTTCCGAATAATTCCAGAATAAATTTCCATGAATATCTTTCAGAATTTTTTATAAGAAAGTCAACTTGTTGAGTTTCCAGGAGAATAAATTATTAAATCCAAAAATCAGATGAAAAACAAACAATTTGGCAACAAATAAAAATAACACCTTGTTCCTTCAAGATGTTAAAACGACTCTATTTCAAATCTCGCGAGATGGATCATGTGGTCTCTTACTACAAGACAACTATCACGTACGCCAGTGTAGCCCCACTTAAGAACCAATCACAAAACACCGTTGTTACACATGGTGATCACGCAAGGAAAATATGGCCCTGATACTGACCAATCATTTTAGCTGCCTGTTGACGTTCTTGCCAGCCCAAGACGAACTAGGTTAACTAAAAATAATTTTCATGTAACACTTTTACGTCTTAAATAAATAAAATTTAGTAAAAGAAAATATCTAATTACTGAAAAAGAATTTTGAATCCTTTCAATAATCATTACAATAAAATGTAATGAAACAAAAATAAAATAGAAAAGAATTTTAAAACTAACACACAAGCAATTTAATTACATATACGTAACACACGAGTAATTTCATTATTTAACGCAGCTATTACACTTGGTAGTCTTGCAACCCATTTACGAGATCTCATGTTTTTCTGAATTACTTCACTTGCATACTGGTATCCAAACAAGTGCTCAGCAAGTGGTCGATTAAATCGCTCAACGATTGCCTGATCGCGATGAATTGCAGTGTGTCCTCGTCTGATTTTGACATTATGTTTTTTCATCAAAGATGATACTGCACCAAGATATTTCTTGCCAGGATCAACCTGTAATAATTGTAGCCATCACAAGGGTCCTCGTTGATAAATTCGTTCAAGCGCAGATGCAACTTCAGATGCTGTTTTTGTTGATAGTAGTTCTGCTTCTTGATATGTACTTGCAACTTCAACGACAGTTAACGCATATTTGTACGTACGTGATTGACGTCTATCAGTTTTAATGGCATCGTGTGGTAAAAACAAAATGTCTGCCTGATGAACTTCATTGGGAGCGCTGATATCAAAATGTGCGTACTGAATTTCTTTAGGTGGTGGTAGATAAATTTGCCATATTTCCTGTCGTGCTAACCAATTTGCAGCAATATAACGTGAGACATTTGCCGCATCAGCAAGTTTACCAATAACTGCTCTACCTTTCCAATATCCTCTTGGGCTATAATAAACCGATTCCATTATAATAATAATCGGTTGATAAATTACCAGACCCTATCACTAGCTTACCTTTCATAGAAGATTTTACCAGTAAGCTAGCACGTTTTTTCTCTGAGAGTTTTATTTTTTACGGAATTTAATGCATGAATCAACTTTACGTCTGCGATATGTCGTTGTTACAAACATTTATTTTTATAGGCAACATCATGAACGTGGCATGCTTGATCAATTGCATTTATTGGATACTCTCCAGATTTTGGTTGGTCTTGGTTATCGAGTCGGATATCAAGTCGAGTTCCAGGACAACAATAATTATATCCAGGAAGATGTTTCTCACCAGGGTATTTAGCCCAAGGAGTTCCTGGTAATTTTCCCTGTGAAGCAGCGATATCACCACCCTTGACAGACGAAATACATTTTGTATTTGCTTGTACCACATTTCACACACTTGCCTGTGAGTGCACGCTTGTTATTTTGTGTTATTATTGTTGTTAAATTACTTGTGGACGTGGGTGCCCTGCATAGAACACAGCATAAATTCATATTATTTATTATATGGATATAATTGACTTCTCAGCGACACGAAAGGAAGAACCAGTCAAACATCATCCAGCGCTACCAAATTCTATCAGGATGATAATAATTGGCCCATTTGGGTCTGGTAAGACGCAATTGTTGCTTAATCTGATAATGAGATGGTCAAGTGGGATAAGTTATGTTTAGTAGCGCCATCTTTAGATGATCAGAAATTGCTATGAAGTACTTAAAGATTTCAATGAAAATGCAAAGTTGCTGGATGAAGACGGTAATGATATTATTGATTTCATTACCAATATTGATAAAGCGCCATCTGTAGATGATCTTGATGGATTTATTAATAATCTCGTTGTATACGATGATGTGATGCTGGACAAACAATAAAATCCTGCCAGAATATTTTCTCGAGGCAGACACAAAAATACAGATGTGATTTATATTACTCAGCGGTATGCACAAATACCTAAAGTAATCAGAGCTAACTGCAATATTTTAGTTGTGTTTAATGGAGCTGATACACATACCGTACGAAATATTCATCAGACTTGGTGTTCAGGGGACATGGACATTATTAAATTCAGAAATTTATTTTCAAAAGCGCAAGCTACCCCATTTGGATTTATCACGATAAATTTACACGATCCTTGGTCAAAGCATCGTAAAGGTCTCGATAAAATTTTTGGTTAACACTACTGCAGCAGAGAGAGTGACGACCAACAATGAGTGTCCTGATACAAAAATAAGCACGCCATAAGAAATGAAAACAAACGTCAAAGAGAAAGTAACAAAATGAGCTAACACAATTAGAGAAATCTCGGTCGGTTAGAGGTTTTAAGTTTAGCATTATTGACCTTGTATTTTCAGCTTTTGTAGGAACATTTATTTTTCAAACAAAGACAATTCAACTAAGTGGTCTGTTCACCCTCTCTGCTGCTCGTTTAATATTATAAAATGTTTATTAACATTTACGGACGTTACCCAGTCCGACGACACGGTACTGAATTAGATCTAAGCAGATGTGCCACCAAAGTGGATTTGACAGAGTTTACTAGTCGTGTTGCTGGCGTTGATCCAGGCGAACTTGTGATTTTATTAAGATTACACTGGTAAACTTAAAAGTTCTAGCTGAACACTCAAGATACCTATGTCAGGCTGAAAGGCAATTTTGAAGTACAGAATCTGAATAAGCTCAATGAAAACGGTGGAATCAGAGACTCTGGTGTTTATTAAAGCGTATGTTAGGCTACATCAAACCAACATGTGGATGAATAAATCGCTAACGTGTCCTCTCCACCACATGCAGTAACTTCATGGAGAGCAATCGGGGGGATATTAAGCAAAGACGGAGATTTAACAGTTGTAGAGGAAAACTTAGCAAATGGTCGACTTGTTTTTAGTTTTGATTTAAGTGGTTTTGATAGATCTAAACTTCACATCTTCAAGGTGTGGAAGCCAGAATCATATTTGTTTTTCATTAACGGAACTAAAGGTTTGTCGGATCAAATGAAAATAGTGATAAATGATAAACAGCATCTTGGTTCTGTACCACTGTTATCACTTAAAGATTATTAAACATTCACAGGACCAGCATCATTAGTGCATGGAGATGAAATTCAGTTTAGAGGACTCAACATTAATCCTAACGGGTACTTAACCGTATTTGGTGTTTGTGTTTAAGATTAGATTTCTCATTACATATAAGTAATGGATTCTGACCGTGGTGATAGGGTTGTGGTGTTGGACCAACTGGCAGCGGTTGCTAATATCGATAGTAATTGTATTAAACTTACTGATGAATATCTTCTTCAGTGTGGTGTTACCAAACACTCTTATCAACTAACATATAATTTGTTAAGGGTCAAGTAGAGATTGGCCGTTGGAACCACCCCGATGTACCACAACCAACTCAAAGTCTACTTGGAATCATCGCACATGCACGTGAAAATGCACAACCAGGTGCGAAAACACTCCAGGATTGTTTCTACAATTGCGAGGCGGAATTCGTCGCTGTATCCACCCCTTTTATATTCACCGATGAATAGTTTACACCAACATTGCTCAAAAGAGATGAAAAAAGATCTCGAATGTTATTCAATAGGTATAATTTTTTCGGAGAACAGTTATTGGGCAAAGACAATCATTAGATGTAAAAGTTATAGGCGCAATCGCTGTGGTTTTGAATAAAAAGGGCGCTAGAGCCTACGAACGCACAATCGCCGGAGATTTAAGTATTCCACAGGAAGAGGTTTTCTATAAGTGTATGACAATTGTACTAATATAAAAGGGTTGTTGGCTAGAAGTGTGTGTGCGTATTGTACCTGGACGCGATGAACCCAGACAGGTTCTGCCTGTAGTGCACTTTTATTATTCATTGAACTTATATGATGGACCCTCAATGTTACCTACGTAAAAATTAATAAAAGCTGAGCCACAGCGTGTTTGGTAGTGGATGCTATTTGTGGTCTTGCCGCAGCAACAATTGTTGGTCTTGGTATAACTGGAGTCGTAACCACAAAAATATCGTAGGTGGACCAATCGCAATTATTGTCGTGATAATATCGATATTAACCAGTGTCTCTGGTGGTGCCAGCAAATGAATTTCGATACGATTGCTTTCACGAAAGCATGTTGATTTAGAGCAGCATTAGTCTGGTTCCCTGTTTCGTATAATCTCTGCTATGTACCCAGCTACACTTGTATCTAAGGTGGCAGGAGATAGTTTCGTAACTTGGCCCCTGTCAAACTTCTTAACTTAAGGCTATGATGTGGCTTTTTCAGATACTGGTGTTTAATAATTGAACATATGGATATATTTGTAAATTATGTGTTTCAAGTTTGTGTTGTTCTTGAAATTGATGTGAGGCAAGTATACCTCCCTTAGTTGCTTTGCAGTATTTTGACAGTGAAATACCAATAGTCGGCTTGGAAGAACAGCTAGCTACCCAAAGCAGTAGACATTTGAATTCATGACTCATGGTACTAATTCAGTCCCCATAGTAAACCTATGCAAACAACAAGAAATTAAAGTTCAATAACTTCAAATTTATAAGTGCTCATTATCAACCTTATATTTATCAGTATAGACACATCCTTGATGACAGCTACTATGTAGAAAAAAGCCATATGACCCGCCGCATATTCTGGATCTGAACGTATTTAAAACACGTGTTCTCAAAACCGCACCAAAAAATGAGTCAGGTGCTGATTTCAGTAATGAGTCATTCAAACTCCAGTCTGTAAAGGGACTGAAATTCTATCAATAAAACAATGTTTCCGGGATTTTTACAGATACAACCAATATAAGCCCTCAAAAGATTATTTTTCTTAAAATCGTACTTTCATTGCCATCTAATCCTGGTCTGCCAAACCCATATGTACTCTGTTTTCTTTTTCCATTTCTAGACTGGTTTCTATTTTTCCATATCATTAGAACCGTGAGTCCTTCAAGGCAAGCAGAATATCTCAAAAACGGCATGGACGGCAACTATTTTGAATTGGATCAGGCTGTTTACTACACGATGTTTTTCAGAATTATCAGAATTAATACAGATGTGTAAAAATCTTACCAACGCACGATGGTCCTTTATATGCATTAAATGTACATCTATCCAACTTGTCATCCATCTTTCTTTCCAAGGTTTCAATATTTGCGGACAATGTTCTGTGTTTTTCTTTATTTTTTTTTTTTTTTTATTTTTTATTTTTTTTTTTTTTTTGCTGTTTCGTTCTTTATATTCTAAGGGGGAGGGGTTGCTGGGCTTTTTAGCGTTTCTGTAAAACTATTTACCAATAAAGCACACTTACAAGTTTTCAGTTTAGCCTCGCTCTAAACACCATCGGCTCTATACTTGTTATCTCATACCTCTGCTATTTTCTATATGTTAAGCAGTGGGATTTACTGTAGCCCGTTTATATGCGCCCATACCTAAGTATTTCTATCCAATCTTTTGATACCTAGGGATGTATTGTGGTGGTCATCTCAATTTTACTGAATGAAAGTTTACGTTCTCTCTCTCTCTCTCTCTCTCTCTCTCTCTCTCTCTCTCTCTCTCTCTCTCTATTTGTTTATCTGCATGGTAAACACATACTAATACCAAGCTGATCCTTAGTGAAAGTTTAATTTTAATAAGTAAAGTTGTATAATAGTTTCAGCACGGACATCCAAGACAAATTATCCCACACATATAAATGGAGAAAATAAATCACATATACCGCCAGCATATTGACATGAAAGTCTAAAATGAAATATTTTGAACAGGTCGTAACTCTTGACTTCTTTTCAATAAATGTCGTTAATTATATTGTGGTTAATGAAACATGCTTTGAAAGAATTAAGTATAACCTTGAAGATGACCAACTTGACTAAGGGGGAACGTAGTAATCTGCAAGACTTCTTTAGATTTAAAAAACAATAACTATTCACAGAAATTGGTCCCATCCTATGAGTTATAATGAAAATTATTAAACTACTCTGTATATCTAAAGACTACCAGAGTTCTAATCCCAAACTTTTAAGCTTGTGTCTTTAATAGTGTAGGAGATAAATTGCATTTCTAATGGAGTGATAGACAGACAGACATGAAGACATAATCACTACCTTTTTAAACGTTCCATAAGGATAACAGTCATGTTAAATATTTTCTTTATTTAAAAATGATGGCTGTCAAAACACAAAACACAAAATAAATTTGCATCTATCTGAACTTAATGACATAATTAATAACTATCACATTATCTACACTGACAATACTTTTATTTTAATGTTTAATACTAATTATACTTTAATTACAATTATAAACAACAGAAACTCTTGTCGAACGTTCCCTCTAACTTAATACTATGATGTTCCAATTGTGAAAAATATATACATTTTCTATTCAATTCTCATGACCGAAGAAGAACTGGTTGATGTGAATGTCAAAATGAAAGTTGCAAAAAAACAAATTGTGTATATTCCAGTTGTTTAATATTGTTATTATTATTATTATTATTATTATTATTATTATTATTATTATTATAAAAATTATTATTATTATTATTATTGTTGTAGTTGTTGTTGGAAAGGTCTATTATCCATTATATCGAATGGATATCCATTCCACCGTCACTGATTTACGTAAAACTATCACTGTGATCTAAATTAGCTGCAAACATCGATTCGAAATCACGCTATCAACTAGATCATTCATAATCGAGTGTTTGTAGTTAATTGTTTTGAGACGCCGTTCTTTTCAACGTATCAGCTTTCTTCAAGGCATTTTCTATAGGTTGGAAGCGTGTAGCTCCGTTGTATATGTTGTACTTTCAGCTATTTATTATTTCTCCTTCTTCCTCATGAAACTGATCCCATCTTCCTGACGCTTATATTTACATGGAATCATCAGCTTCTATGGTAATATATGTTGTTCGAACGTGCATACCTTATTCCTGTGCGCTACTAATAAACACAAAAACGAAAGTTTGACTTAGATTATCTATGTATACCCAAATGTTTCGCAGTACTTTATGAATCAGAAATTTGTGTTTTAGAAGGACTGTAATTCCCTGAAGTTTTCTGGAATTTTTTTTCTCCATATTATGCAGTAGCGCAACTTTAAGAGAAGAACTGTAATGGCTGACTCGGATGAGTTTCACAGTGTGCACTTGCTTTCCGATCATCTATTGACCCTGCAAAATCAAGACGTCTGACTTTTCATACTTCTTATATGGAAAGATTCTTCTCTTATTATTACTACTTGAAGTTAATTATCTATAATATGAAAAATTCTTGATAAATCTATAAGATATCTGATACATTAAATAAACTTTCAAATATACCAGGGATATTTAGACAATTTTGAGTATTAGTGTGTTGTACAACAAAGGTCTTTATCAGTGCAGCTGAAAGTATTCCGGTGCACCTCTATAGATTTTGTAATTCTGATATATCCAATTATTAGATGTAATTTTGTATTCACTTTTTGATCTTACGTTCATACACTAGAAAACTGCACATCCAATCGCTCGGCAGGTTTCAACTCGTTTGATCTCAGCGACCTTTTCATAACGAGATTCAGCCAAAATTCGAAGTTGAAGAAAATTAATAAACGTTTATATGATATCTAATAACATTTATAAGATACCTAATAAAGTTAAGAATTGGGATAACAAACAACACAAACGCCGATAATTCTGTGCAATTATAGGCCTTATAATTAATACATATTGGTGTCTCCTAAATTTATCAAATAAAAACAGCGTTAAATCACTTTACAACAATAAACCAATTCTTGCTTATAGAAGACCCAAGAATTTATAAGATTTTCTAATTAGAACTAAACAGACAGAAAATAAAAAAGACAACTCTCGTCATCTAAATGTAATAGACACCAGTGCTCTCAATGTGCAAACATAAGAGAAAGTATTTCATTCAGTAGCGCTAATACAAAAGAGGTATTTTCTCTACGTTATAACACTAACTGCGTATCAACTGATGTGATTTCTTTGACAACCTGTAAAAATGTAATATGCAATATGTTGGACAAACACTTCAACAAGTTTCTAAGAGCATTAAAAATCATCGCTTTCATATAAAAATTATAGAGATCCTCAGTTTTCCTCTAATATTTCAATACATTTTAATTCCAATAACCACTCTCTACTCGATTTTTCTTTCATCCCAATAGATATTGTGCATTGAGACATGAATAGACTCGTAAAAGAAACTTATTGTATTCATAAATTAAATACCTTGTATCCTAATGGTCTTAACACCAATGCACAATATAAAATTGTATAAAATATTTCTTTTTAAATTGATAAAATGTATATCCTTTATAACAATATAAGTATATGTATGACTGTTTGTCTCTATTTTATTTTATTTTATTATTTTACTAATAAAGTTAAGATATCTAATAAAGTTTATAAGATATATAATATATTTTCTTGACGATTATTTCTCATAGCTTTGTTCCTAAAAAATTGGATAAAGGTAGGAATTCGGAAGGAGTAGCATCTTTTTGTGTGCAAATCTGTCGTAATGAGAGATTTTGTAAAAAGAGTATTGATGATTGTGTAGTTCTGCTATTTAGGTCATCAACGTTCCGTACTGATAAAGATACAATCATGGTATTTACGAACATTTCCCCAGAATATTATCCAACATAAAATAATAGTAATGAAGAATGAATTGAACTATTAAGCGAGAAGTTATTTACAATCAAAAGTCAATATCGAAATTGTTATCTTTTCTTATCGTGAGATTATAATGCTAGAATTAAGAATTTTGAAGATTTTATCCCTGATGATACACTTGACTTTCCGTTTGGATGCAACGTTGATTATGATGCAGACATGTTTTAAGCCCAGAGGCATGCAAAAGACGATAAAGTGTATAACAATTTTGGCTTATGCCGAATATCTTTAGGCAGAAATTGTAATATTCAGATTATGAATGGAAGGCTCTTTGATGATAAAAATGTCCGTTAAAAAAAAAATGTAAAACTCATAATGGTTGCAGTGTAGTTGATCGTATATGTTCTTCTGAACCATCTATTTATATCTTAGTTTGGACTCTCGATTAATCAACTCATTTGCCTATACATTGTTCAGTTAGACTAGGTCGATTTGTGAGAAATGAAGGTAACATTGTCCAAGTTGCGAATGTTAATGATCATCAAACTTATTTGGATGAAGAGAAAACTAATATTGAAAATGGTACCTTTACTAAATGGGAATATTTTCGTCGTACTGAAGACGTTTAGCACAGCCTATGAAAACACAAAGAATGATCTTTACAGATATCTTGAAACTTATATTGACTTTTCATTCGGAATATTAACTAAATTAAATCAGAATATAGGTTCGATTATTCTGACTAGAGCCAAGGTGCCTAATGTGATAACAAAATAACCACCTCGGGATAAAGAATGCTATAAGGCAAAATATAATAAAAACAGTACTTTTTACGACACATTACATTCTCAAATACTGAAACTGGCCTTAAGTTCTATAGAAAGCATAAATCAGCGTTTAAACCAATAACTGAAAAAGAAAAGATGACACTAGAGAGTTCCAGACGAATAAATTAATTCTGAAACTGGAAACGACGCATTTTTTCTCCACATGAAGTGAAACGTATTGCACCCCATAACTGGTATGAATATTTTAAATCTTTATTGAAGAAGCCTGAGTCCGAATTAACGCTCTGTATAACAAAATCTTTGAATCCGACTATTATCCTAAACAGTGGGGGCAGAGCATTATCTGTCGCGTATATAAATGCGATGACAAGAGCAATCCAAACAATTACAGAGGCATCTCTATTATTGATACTCTATGCAAGATCTTTACTGATATATTGACTGTAGGTATATATGTAGGTAGAAGACAATGGTCTGATAGACGAGGCAAAAGCAGGGTTTACGAAAAAATACTCCGCATACTACAATAGGTTTGTTATTCAGGTTTTGCTCAAAACTACTAAAAAGAAAAGGTAGATTTTATTGTCTTTCTGTCGATTTTAAGAACGGTTCTGTTAAAGTACAGCATGATAAATTATGGTCGTTGTTAATACGTAAGGGTATGAATGGTAAAATAAGAAACATTTTAATAGATCTGTATAGAAACCTGGAAAGCTGTGTTCGAACACTTAGAGATTTAACTACTTCCTTCAAAGTACATTAGGTACAAAGAAAGGTTTTATTATGAACCCTATCATGTTTACCCTTTTTATTAATGATTTGATTACACAGCTGAAGCTCGAATGCAACAGAGGTGCATTTATTTTAGAAGATATTGACGATATATTTACAATACTTTACGCTGATGGCGTTGCTAAGTGCGCTTATACAAGAAAGCTCCCACAGAACCAAATGAATGTTATTGAACGTTTCAGTGATAAAACTGGAATGATGGTCTAACCCGATAAAATAAAAATGTAGTTTTCAGTAAATAGAATATTTCTAAATGAAAAGTAAATCCCGACATTAGATCTATGCGTCATATGTTATTTAAAGGTAAATACAGGACTGTTTATATTGGCATCAGTTAATATTTATCAAGTGATGCTGGTGTCTAGATTAATGTGTTTACGACATGTATTAAATGCAAAACCATTCGCTCAGAGGGGCTATACAGTTTTATAAATCAAACATGTATAAATATTTTGTTAGATGAGCTACAATTAATTCATCTTGTCAGATTTTTCCCAAATATAGTCCAAAGAAATGGAAATCAATGTCCAAATGAGAGTAGGTGAAGGAAAATTAGTTCTCAAAACATGGACAGAACACAAACACCAAATTTCGGCTACATTTGAAACATTTTTGCTTGTACACAAGCTGCATTTAAACGAGTTGGGAATGATCCTGACCTATGCGCATGATAAAATCGTCATGTAAAGTGTTTAATACGTTTTTATTCCGAACCAAAAGAGATGAAAAATTTCCAGTATTTGAGAGTCTTCACAAAAATAATCATCTTCAAGCCGAGGAAACCGACATACACCGTGACAATCCTGTTTTACGCATTCTGAATGCAGGCTCATGAACTCGCTTCAATGTTGAGACTGAAAAGGAAAATCCAAAGAAAATTATTTGCATATTGTAATGTTTACCGTCACCTCTCTTTGGATTCTTCCTGCCAACACTCCGTAAAACATGAAATTTCGTAATGCATGATATAAACGTAGCGCATCAAATCTCAGTAGATTGAAATGAAAACTCAATTACCCATCTCAATGTCGTGAAACGTGTGGCCAACGAAATTTATGTGATGCAGTGGCGTGCTACCAGTGCGTAATTATATTTTATCAAAACAAACAAAGTATTTCATTACTCAAGTAATGTACATATTTCATTAAGAACAAAGACAAATCTCGTTACAATCATGTGCCTTTCATCGTAATTCAGAATCCGAACACTTAAATCATCTCAATAACTCTGAACCTCTTGCAACCATAGCTACCATCTCCATCACAAGCTCCCATCAAACAAGTCTCAAATGCATTTTTCAAAGTTTCTCCCAAATCAAAATAGCACTACTTGTATTACGTTATCTATTTTAGGCTGGTTATATATATATACATATACACACAGTGATTAACACAACCCCTACACCATACCGTCAGAGCAGTGTTTTGTGCTTACTGTAGGGAAATGAGAGAAGGATATTAGTTTTATCAACCAATAGAACAATAGTTAAAACTTCATATAATATTTATTCATGTGGCATCCATTGACAACCAAGCCTTTTACTCTGGTTTCAACAAAGGTTTAAAGCTGCTCTACTATTATGAAAATAATTCAATGTTTCTATATTTTTGAATCATGAAGAATTGCTTTCAAATATAACATCCGCACTGAAGTCGCTATGTAAGTGATATGTTAAAAAGAGTATTTGACATATAAAACATATTGTCGAGCAGTTCATTTACAACGTGCAAACATTGAATAATGAGATCTCTATCTGTCCTGACAATGAAATGTCAGAATACTTGTCTAGTTCATTGTTTTGAAAGATTTAGTTTCCAGCGATGAACTTATCTGATGAGCACTGGAAAGAGGAGAAAGATAGATGTCAACATTATGTCTGCAAATCCTTCTTTGAGGGACCATTGTGTAGTATCATTATAAGAGCTTTTTATTTCGGCAACTGATATAGTTCAAAACCTTCCATACCCCATGACGTTATCCTTACTTTTCCAGAGTCTATTTTACATTCGTGAATCCGCAGTGAGGCTATCGCTGTTGTAACCCGTGGTGGCTCCCAAGCGCAATTACTATATTCGTGTCTCATCAGACAAAGGAAACTGTGAGAGCATGTTGCCATGACATGATTTTAATCAAAATTCCTTAAAAGTAGATTACAAGTGTAACTTCTTTGTTTGCGTTATTCACACTAGAAAATTTATTTATACAATCAACAAAATTTAATAACAGAGCATTGAATTTTTTTTTACCAATGGCAGCTTTATTTACTTCAAAAGTTTGAACTAATTTGTGACCGAATTCGTACATAAGAGGGGCAAATTAATTCTGATGACCATGTTTATTGATTTGCTGAGAGTAATACTCGACGTACCTGGAACTGCACATAAATGATCATTTTTCCGAACAGGGGAGTCTTGTCTGATGCAGGCAAATGGACATTTTCGCTAGCCAAGGTTCCGATATGCTAACCTATCTATACCTTGGCGGATCGATCCGATATTTCAGTTCTTTGCACTAGCGACATCTATTGGATTTCACGAGTTGCCTCTCTTAGTATGTAATGCCAAGTAACCAATAGCGTGTAACAGCGATGCATTGTACATCGGCCACACATGCCGCAGGAAATTGACTTCAAATGGATACTTTGTTAGTTTAACATCGAAGGTCTGACCACATACCAGAAGAAGACATTACAATTGTATTTGAGGGAAAGGATGTATTTGTGCAAACGTTGACCGGGAGTGGAAAATCGCTTATTTATGAGACCATTCCAGTTGTGTTCTCTCTCTCTTGCCTCGATCATGGAGTAAAAGTGTTCAAATTTAAACAACTTGATTTTGATTGTATAGTGTGATTTTTTTTATTGCGTCCCATGAAATTCACAGACCCGAAGCACTGAAATATCGGATCGCTTCGCCAAGGAGTAGATAAGTTAACATATCGGAACGCTGGCTAAGAAAGACTGCAAATTGATAGCCAGAGTATAATGAATTTAATTTAATCAGTTACCAGCGAACAAGCATGGTACATGCGAATTCAACGTATACTATATGTCGTTATTCTATGTTTAAAATCAAATGATTTCGGGAATTTCTGGCTGGATCAAAGATCTTTGCTTATCACCTGTAAACATGAGTCCAAAAAGAATTAGAACCAACTTTAAACATCTTTCTTATATGGATATTAAATAGTAAGCAGGTTTAGAGAATCTGGAAATATTTTACTAACTCTCCACCATTATGTCACCAAACCTTACACGAAATAGATTAAGGACAATTACAAAATACGTCAAAAATTGGTACGTGATATTCAATGTTTTGTTTGTTCCAATAAAATCAAAGATATTTAATAAGAAAGAATGTATCGTAACGTGTGTTAACACCTTGGATGGAGACTGGGGAATATGCTTGACGAGATTCTGCACATTTCTGAAAGATCGGTATCTTCCCAGATTATGTTACAGAACATCTACAGAGGACGATGTTACGGATTTGAGATCATTGCTAATAAACATTGAATTATTTCCATCTGTATAACAGTTTTTGGTACATACATCTACTTCACCAATTGAGAAAAGGATCAATATCCTTGTCCGTCGTTTTATACTCTAAATGCCTATATCTGGAGTTGGTCCTAAATAACAAACACAGTGTGGCCATCACTTTTTCCACAGTAATATTTTAAAATTGTATTTTGTCTTGTCTCGCAAAGATATATATGACCATTGAGCAAAGAATTAATGGGACTCACACGACACTATTGTATATCGCAAGATGGCATGAGTGTACTTAAAGACGTGTACACTGTTTATATGTTTGAGACGGTTTTTCTCTTAAGAAATACGTCTGAAACGGTGAAAAAAACTTACAAATACATGTAACTCATCTGGACTAGTGATATGTAGGTTTGTTCCATTGCCACCACGTAAAATATGTCAAGCAAGAAAATAAAGTTTGATTTCTCTAATTATTTTATACAATATATTTATGGTTTATTTAATCCGTGATTCTTCTTTTTTGTTTGAGTATTTTAAATAAGCGTTAAATAAAAGGCTTTACCTGCTTCTGGCAAATAAAGTGTTTCTTGTAACTGCAGTTCCTATCATTCATGTTGTATTGAAGTGATTGATTCATTTCACCGCAATGCTCGTTTCCGTCCGAATTGTTGGGTTCACCTCTGCCCCAGATAATAGAGGTAACTATTTCGCCATTTAGCCAGTACCACTGTCCGTATGATGAAATGTCCGTTGCACCAATCCAAACATCAGTGCAGGTACCTAAACTCCAAGGTAATGCAGAAAGTTAGCAGAACTTTTAAAAAATTAATTATATAATTGATATTGCACTCTCAATTAGCCGAACACCTGTTTACTGTTTGCTTTACACAGAAACAAATCTATCTATTCATCTATCTATCTATAGGTGACGCAAATTCTCTTAAAGAATGTTATTCTGTTCATACCGCGAAAATTACAAGCACTTCGATATCACTAGAAACGTATAAACGCGTTATAACCTTTATGACTTTATAGTTCATTTTTGCAATATCTGACTTTGCATTTTTGGAACATGACTTTTGATCTGATGAATGTAATTGTGCTGTCGTGCCGTTAAATCCTATACGATCTTATGGTCTAACATTTCCTTCAGCATCTAAAACAAACTACCACTACCACCACTACTACAACTACTACTACTTATCATTATTATTATTAGTAGTAGTAGTAGTCATAGTAGTAGTAAAATAAGAAAAAAGATGCTGTTGCTGACACTTTACCGGCCTTTGATCGTGACACATCTTTGAAAAAGTCAAAGTTCTCTGCCTTCAGACTGATCAAGTCTCCACCTTCTTGCTGACAGACTTGTCTGGCTTCAGACCAGGATTTACACTCGTCGTGGAACTTGAACCAAAATTTGTCTCGCTTGTAATACTCGTATCCAGAGGGACACGTGATGTTGCCTGCAAAGAACATTTATCAGTCATGAAAGACGACTCACTTTTTGACTTCGCTGTTTCCACTTTGCCATAAATGTTGAATCATTGTAATAAATACTTAGAGCTGAATCGGTTAGCAAATTTCTTAACCGGGTACCCGTAAAACATTTAACATAACCGGTTAATCAGCGATTATTTACGAATGTTGACTGGTTAAATATACAGCAACATAAAAAAAATTCAAGTTTGTAAAATCTAGTGAAAATATGTTACGTTTGCTGACATAAAGATATTTCCCCCTTGATTTTGCATGAGTTTTGGGGTACATTCCACCTTTTATTATTGTAACATATTCTCCCAATTTCATATAATAATCAGTATCAATCAAAACCGACTTTCATGATCACTGAATCGTTACGTGTGTCGCTAGAGTTAAAATGACTTAGACACAAAACCATAAGTTGCCTGAACTGTTTGTTCAGCTTATCAAATACTCCAAGTGCTACGACGTGGTGTCGATTTACATTTTACAAAATCGTGTACAGCCAAATGAGTAAGAATCGACCTAATAAGAAAGTGATATACAAATCAATATGGCATTATGTTTTTTTTTTCTCAGGTCGATGCTACTATTTTTGATGGACCCTTTCATGTAAGACCTCTATTCATTCACTATCGCTAGGTTTGCAATGTTTTGTTTCCAAGCAAAAGGTTGTTATTTGCCATCAATCATGTTGTATACAGCTAGAAAACTCGGATAGTTATTTTCATTTTTTTATCGAAAGCTGGGATGAAATAAAGAGCGATGCAAACTGATTAATTATTTAAAGCTTATTACGTATCTCTTAATCTTTTAATGAAAATAAATCACTCGTGCATAAGAGTGTTATTGATCTTAAAAAGACCATTGACAAAGGAATTATTCTGAGAATGTATTTTTTGAGATTATGCTACTAAAAGATCTGAAACCCAAGTTATTTGTCCATCACAAACAAAGATTGAGGGGCAAAGTATTAACTCGAAATATTTCATTTGATCATGTTAAAAAAATACTGGTTGATCCCTTGCGTTTCGCACATTGTAAAATGTTCAAAATGTAAACAAAAAAATGTTCCCTTGAATATCCCCGCTTGTAATCCTTGTTATTTTACAATGGGTGTATATAGCTTAGGAGCAGTATGAAATACTTCTAATAGTCTTTAGTTTGTTTTCAGTTTCAGGTGCATAACTAGTCCTTACATGTGACATCAATTTCTCAGACGATTGTTAGATGTGTCACTTCCTGAACTTTAGAGGTAAACTATTTTAAAAACCAAAATCCCAATATTTTTTGTATTATATTTTTTCTTCCTATTTTAAAATATCATACTTGCACTTTCAGAAAAAAGCAATGACTAGACTGCAAAAATTCGGCTCTTCGTTTCCACAATAATCAAAACTTTTGTTCTTTATTCTATTTCAAGTCCATTTCTTGAACATACATAAGTAGTCATTTGTATCAGCTGTTTGTTTAAGGGAACATATGGTCTTTCCCAACAGTGAAAATAAAAATGTCAATCCAACTACCTTAAAGACGTGTACGTGTATTTTGACTTTCTCTGATTTGTGAACGTTGTAGAGCAATATACTTTTCTCTCTTGATGATGTTTCTAAAGGATACAATAGAGGACCTGATACAAGTCCACACGTTTGCCGAGTTTGTAAAAACAAAATGACAACGGATGGATTGAAAGACGTCTTCTGTGGTTCTGCCTCAAAGTGTGTCGAATGGAAACAAATTCCACTTTGCAACGTTAAATACTTGTTTCCTTGGGCAACATGAGGTTGACAATGCGATTGACATGTGTCACGTGAAGTTGAAAACTATAAATAAACAAGAACTGGTGACCTGGAATTCCTTCGTTATCTTGTACATGGAACAGTGTGAGAGTGGTAAAAAGTATACCTCAAAATCGATTAAGGATTACATGACTCAGATTGTTTGTTATCTAAAGATACAGTAGAACAGTATCCTCTTCATACCTTGTTCTATCATAGGATTTGTTGACACGCAATGTCGCCTTTGGATGACGTTACGCAGACAGCTATACAACGGTTCGTGTATAGATACAATGATGAACTATATTA
The DNA here is from genome assembly GCA_016617855.1 of Megalonaias nervosa. Classification (NCBI taxonomy): domain Eukaryota; kingdom Metazoa; phylum Mollusca; class Bivalvia; order Unionida; family Unionidae; genus Megalonaias; species Megalonaias nervosa. Next base: position 49,444 of record JAECUM010018132.1, read on the forward strand.
TCTTTTGACTCGAAGGATGTATATTTAATCCTTGATAGAAATATATGAAGGGTAAAAGAAAAGTTCAGAATATTTAGTTATAACCTTCTTGTTTCTTTAAACTTGCCAATACATTAATTCGCGATCGGTATAGAAAATATTGTTCCATGAAAAATGATCTGGACCTGCACGTGTAATACGCCAGACTGAGGCTATAAAATCATAAAATATCATTAAGAATAGAGTTTATAAATACAATAAAAGATTGTCGGAATCAGAAGCGTCTTCCAAAGCATTGTACTGTAATTTAAAAAACGAATGTTAAAAAAGAACTGCTGCAAGCTCAAGATATATGTTTGTACCCTTTCCTTTTAACACTTCTATGCTAAGAAAAAGTATTGACTAAAGAACATTATCACTTTCTTAAACACAATATATTAAACAAAAAGTCAGTATACAAGTTTATTTTTTCTTCAATTTTGTCTTCAAAATATTACTGAAAATATAACTAATACAGATGCGTAAAAATCTTGCCAAAGCAATATGATCCTTTATTTGCATTAGATGTACATCTATCCAACGTTTCATTCATCATTCTTTCCAGGGTTTCAATTTTTGCAGACAATGCTCTGATCTTTTCATCTAAATTCTCATCACTCCTATTCTGCCTAGTTATCGCGATGTTTATCGCATCTGTTATGTAATGCTTGATGTTTGCTTGACAAGAAGAATCTCCATAGTACTGGTACACGTTGCGACCTTGAGATTTCGTCATGTTTTCCTTACGATCATTCTCAATGATGGCATTAGCATAAACGGTCCAGATTATAATCGCGTGGAACAGGATGAGCAAAATGCATGGGTGTCTAGACGACATTCCAGCTTTTTAATTTCTTCCTGAATTGGTGTAAAGTAGCAAATGGTGAATTAGCTCAGTATGCTTCACGTTAATATTACACAATGCTATATTCATGCAATATTATCAAAGATAATGTTTCTAAAGGATACAACAGAGTACCTTATCAAAATCCACACTTTTATCCAGTTTGTAAAAACAAAATGACGTTTTCTGTGGCTCTGCCTCAAAGTTTTTCTAATGGAAGCAGATTCCACTTTGCAACGTTAAATAGTTGTTTCTTCGGCCAACTTGAGATTGACAAGGTGATTGACTAATCAGCGTGAAGCTCAGCATCGGTCACGTGAAGTTGAAAACATGAATTAAGGATTCAGTGACTCAGATCGTTTGTTGTCTAAAGATACATTAGAAGAGTATCCTCTTCATACCTTGTTGTTCTTATCCAAGGATTTGTTGACACGCAATGTCGCCTTTGGATGACGTTACGCGGACAGCTACACCGGTTCGTGTATAAATAAAATGATGAAATATACTATATTTTGGCTCAAAGGTTGTCTGTCTAATCCCCAATAGTATCTGATCGCAATATTCGAAGGGTAATAGAAAAGTTCCGAATATTTAGTTATAATCTTCTTGTTGTTTTAAACCTGCCAATAAATGTATTCGCGATCCATATAGAAAATAACGTTCCTTATGGAATGATCTGGACCTGCACGTGTAGTTCGCCGGACACCTGCAGGTTAATGCTTGTGATGTAAGAGAGGTAAATAACAATGACGTAACATTTTGAGAGAAGAAGAACAATTCTGCTACAGTGTAGAGAGCATACTGTAAAATACGTTTTGCTTTTAGTGTACTCTCGGGATAAGTTGGCGAATACAACTGTCTAATATATCGCATTCTGAAACACCCTGTCTGCGATTGGTGAGCGCGCAGCAGTTGCTGTAAAGGAGGCAATTGATGAAAATGCCGAGTACACAGTGGAAGATGTTTCTATTATCGCGGACATTGATTTGCCAGCTGGTTTTAATATATTGAAGAATCACTTGAAGCTCAGGAAGGTTTGTGCACAATGGGTTCCTTTTTTGTGACAACAATTTACCAAAAAGAGATCGGCAAACATCTACTCGGTAAACATCTGCTCATAGACAAAATTGAAGAACACAATATCAAAGTAAATATACATAACACGTCACTCCAATGCATGTCACAGCCGCCATGCCGCTTTCTCCATACAGCCCTTATTAAACTCCAAATGATACCGTTATCAAAGACGATTAGAAAGCCGCCATGCATGCGGTTGAAAGTTCAGGTTTCAGTGTATAATCAACATGCCAAAAAATGAATAGAATATTGCATTTAATAATTAGATAATCAGACTGAAAAAGTGTGTAGGAGTGTATGAGGACTGAAGATATTTGTCTCACTGTAAAAGGGTTAATTGAAGAAAGAAAAGAGGTCTCCGGTAAGAGATGAACCATAGTCCACTGCATGGCATTTAGAAGCTCTAATATTTTAATGATACAAACAGGTGCAGGTTGTACATTCATATTGGCGTATATTGTCATGCATTTCACGTCCTATTAAAAATTCATTACTTTACTAACTAATATGGAAATTGTTTCCTTTTTTAATGTTTCGTAGTTTTCTTTAAAAAGTGAAGCTTACGCATCTCCTATTCAGCAGACACAATGTACATTGTATTTAACGTTTGCAAATGATCCCTTTTTTCGAACACCACGGCATCACAGAACAGTACAAACCCCACATTTTTAAAGGTTAATATTGTTACAATTTGAAGACACATCAGCGGAATAAAATGTTTATAACATAAATTTACTTTCACCTAACATTATTTACTGCAATGCACTAAATAAACTATTTGTGTTGCTGTGCCGTAAAGCACCAAAACAATACCCAACCAAACCAAAACCTTGCACAACAGATAATAAATAGGATGGATTTATACGCGTAAAATGAGTGCAGAAATGCACTAAGGTACAGCAGTGTTTTTCATATAGCGTTAATTTCATCCACATTGATGTCCTGAGCCTCGTAATATAATTTAATAAAGAGCGTTAAATATTATTATTATCTGTAAACAACAATAATAATTTTCATATTTCTGTAAGTTGCGACTTCTTTTCCAAGGTAAATTGGCAAAGTACAGATACATTAGACAAGAAAATGCTACTTAATATAGATGACTCATTCTCTTCTTCTTTTGTTCTCAAATCTCTCCCACAATAACTGAAGTAAAGAGTTCGCATACTTATCATATGAAAATTATTTCATACTCAGGTAGTCCGTTTTGATTCATCAGTGAGCTATCTTCATTCACAGTTACAAGGGAAACTGTAGAAAGAAATGAATGCATTGGAGATAGAAATGTGGTTTTAAGACTATCAATATTGTTTCGATCGAGAGAAAAAAATCTGCATTTTGGATTGTCCATCTGTTTATCAGCAGTCATAATGAAAATCAATATTATCCAAAAACATCCATACATTTGGTAAGCCTCGAGATTTACTGTTGAGCATTTGCGATTTTATTATCAAGGTGATATGAAATAAGAAAGAGGCAATTAGAGATTTCAGACCGTTAATGAGAGAGTGAAAGAGAAAAAACACATTACCATTGTGGATGTTTTCCCAAAAGAGTATCATACAAACATATCAAACAAAAGTCTCATACAACAGTATTAAAAAAGCAGTCATACAACAATATCAAACAACAGTCTCATACAACGGTATTAAAAACAGTATCATACAACCATATCAAACAACAGTGTCATACTAAGACACAGTGCATACAGAAATATCATACAACAGTTTCATACAACAGTATTTAAAAACAGTATCATACAACAATATCAAACAACGGTCTCATCCAACAGTAAACACAGACTGACAATCACATCTTTGATTGAACAAACACCTCTGGTTGCACAGATAGATACAGAAATAAATAAAACCGACACAGAATTAATGCAAAATAGTTAGGATTGAACCAATTGCATTTTCTGATCCTGGTAGAGCACACAAATTAAAACAAATTATTGACGGACTTCTTAATTAGAGAAGGCTTTACCCTTATATAAGCTAAAGCAAATTGCACAACAACATATAGTGCAAATACCAAGTCATATGCGAACTGATGACATACTGACACCTATATTTGCACTCTAGCAACCTGCTTCACCACCGTTTTTTAATCCATCACCAATTGCCAATGCAACAGCAACGTTACAACAACTGAAGCAACTTGCACGTGAGCATAATATACAAATGCCAAGAGGTACATGAAAAGCTGACATACTGTACAAAACCATCTACGTATTGAGGATGAACAAAATCATCATCATCCCGTATTAGCTTTGTTCATCCTCAATATGACGAAGGTGAAAAAACCATCTTTGAGATGAACAAAAATGTACTACATCTGCTATTGCTGCTGAAGCTGCTGAGTATCTTAGTGAAAAGGTACAGCAATCACAAGTACCTAAATTTAAATGTCATACACGTAGTGGTGAATTAGAAAATTACGTGGCAATTATCCCACGCACGCACAAACCAGGCAAAAGAGCTCGACAACTGTTTACAAATACGATTCCTGGAATCACATAGGTGTTACAAAGCTTTGGCCACTCTGTGGTTTAAGCAGTTGCAGTCATTAATGAGCATTAGGTTACACCAAGGATGGATTTAAAACTACTTCACCTTGAATTCACAGCGGCGCCCGAGCAATCCTGAACAGTAGCGACACCAGCTTGATCAATGACGAAATTGATGAAGATATTGAAATAATTCTCGAAACTTGAAGAAATACACAAATACTGGATCGGGGTGGACTCTTGACCGATGTTTCCAAGTCGAGGTACATATCGTACCATATCGACCGTTTCGTGGATGCAGTTATATAGCAACACCAGCGTGGGGTCCACCAAAGTCAGTGATAAAGATGAAAAACGTTGAAAACAGATGTTTTCAATGGGCACATTTATCAGCGCTATATTCAGTTAGTAATCACCAAGGCCTGTCTTGAAAATACAGGCAGCACCTGGTGAAGTTAAATTTTGGTGATATCGAATTTCCCGTGCAGGTTACTAAGACCACACTAAACAAATCTGAAATACTTAATCCGGTAATCGATGTGAATATGTTCACTTCGGATAATGGCATTTATCGCTTGCAATATCCCCACATGATTTGTTATTGCTGAGTGATATGAAAGAATCAGTCAGTATCGCACTTCGTATGGATAATGAATCTTGCCCGGTTGCTTAACCTACATAGTAAGTACAAGGGGAAACAAATTTCTATGTAGAAGTTGTATGCCTGTATTTAACACCCAACAACTACTCACCAGCCATGACTATACTCTCGTGCGATGAGCCAAAAACCGTAGCGGACAATAATGCCAGACCGGGTAATAAATAAGCATTCTCAAATTCACTGCAGTACAACGAAAAATGAAAGTTCAGTTTATGATCTGCGCGGACTTTGAATGTCTCGGCGTTGATGCGAATGATACCAACGCGTAAAACAATGACCAAACAACACGAGTTGCTTGACGAGTCCTGTTCGGGTTTTATTATACAATAATTTGGTGTGATGGGCAAACTGAGCCAGAAATCCTTTATCGTGCCCAGGAAGCTATCGCACCAGACAAGGTTGAGATGTTTCTTAAACGGATTGAAGTTACTGCGAAATGGATTCGACAACAGCTCTATTCACCAGTAGTCATGATTATGATTGGTGATAACATTCGTGAGTTCTCCGCAGCCACTCATTGCTGGATCTGTGAAGAAGCTTTAGCTCCACTGATGCCAAAGTCCGTGATCACTGTCACATCACTGGCACAACGTTGGTCGTTCACCCTCTCTGCTGCTGTAAATTAAACAGCCATTATAGATATTATCAATAATGATTGGAGAACCACACTCAGCTAGAATATCTCGCGAGCGACTAGAGGCAATCAAAAAATATTTACCCGTCCGTGATTTAGTTAAACAACAGCTACAAGCTCGTCAGAAGTCTCAGGTGGAATTTGCAGAAGGTGCAGAACAATTATTTAAACCGATTGTCGAACCAACAAAGAAAATTGTTACAGCAACTAAGGCAACACAAAGAGCTCTTGAAACATTACCTGTTGATATTGCTGGCCGTATTCAGGCAGCTCAACCACAACCACAGCCACAACCACAACCACCACCACAACCACAACCACAACAACCTAAACCAAGAACTAAGATAATAGATAAATTTACGCCTGAAGGTATCGCTGCTATCAAGGATCCAAAAAAATTAATTAATATTGCGGCGTTTGGATATTATGAAAGACAAAAATATGTAAAACCAGAACATGTTAAATCTCTAAGCTCCGCCAATTGGATTAAGGATGTATATCGCATCGCTACTAGTATTCCAGAAATTAGATATGATGAAGATATTATTAATTTTAATAGATTTGATGAGGATGTACACAGACATATAGAAAGCGAAAGAGTTAAACAATTTAAATTACAGAAACCAGTAAAAACACTTGGAGAACAAGTTCAACAATTTCCACAATCACTTCGTGATTATCCACAACCACAATTACTATCACCACTACCATCACCACAACGATCACCACGATTACTACCACCACTACCACAACAATTTAAATTACCATCACCACAACAACGAGAACATCCATCACGGCAACAAGAACAACAATTTCAAAAAATGATGAAACGACTTCAATCACCACGACAACCAGTTAGAACAACAGAGGAAGAATATCAAGATCCTGGCGCAACTGGAAGTGGTTTAGGAAGTGGCTTTATTACTTGTCCCAATAACGTCCTTGCTGATGCTGATCGACTAGAAATTCTCACGGGAGGAAAACGAGCTGGCAATAATTCCCCAGAAATCATTAATGAAGCAGCTGATATTTGTAAACGATTATTTACAGGTGGTGTTATGGATATTAATGTATATCGGTCCCTTATTAATGAAATCGCCGATGATTATGTGACTGAGTATGTAATTAGATGCAATTAGTAATAAAATCACTTAATAATAATATGATCGTACACAATACTCATAGACCAACCATGGTTAGGGCAATAAATTCACGATTACCAGTATACAAAACGACCTACGGAGATGGACTAGGTGATGTTGTTCAAGGTCTATTTAGAGGCATAGCCCCAAAAGCAATACCGCTTGCAAAGCAACTAGGAATGAAAGCTATTGACGTTGTTCGTGAAAAAGCTATTGGCGCTGTTGGTGATGTTGCTAGCGCGATAGACTAGCGCGATTAATACGCAGACCGCCAGCGGTCCGACCTCAACCAGTGAAACTGGCCAGCACTGAATTGATGCCCGCAAATGTTAGTAAAATAATAAATCAAGCTGCTAATCAGAAACTAGCAGAGTTGGCTACCAACACTAATGTTGGTTTAGAAAAAGAAAAAAAATATAACCGCTAGTCTGGTAGAAGGAAGCGGTCTTCGTGTTAGACGAAGACGATAATAATAAAGATGTTCAAGCGTATATCTGATCCCGCGTTTGACATGGATGCACCAGTTTTAAAAGATGAATCTGTGCGCGATTATCAATATTATTCTTATGACGCACGAGAGCCAAATCAGCGTGGACAAAATAAGCTGCTAGTTCAGGATACAAGCAGATACTTCTTACCCGCCGAAGCATTTATCGAGGTTGAAGGTGAAATTTTGTGAGCTGATAATACTCCATACGCAAACGATGATTTTAGTGTTGGTTTTGTTAACAACGGTGTTATGGCTTTATTCAAAAACGCCATATACATGATTCATGGAAAAATTATTGAAGGAATCTATAATGATGTTGATGTTGCCACGACGATACTTGGTCTTGCGCGATATAGTGATGATTACTCAAGATCAGCTGGACCATCAATGATGTTTGTAAAAGATACTTCTAATTCTCCAGAGTATCGACAGTGTGATATAGGACGCCCACTAAACAATGCTGGAAACGCCGCCGCTGATATACAAAATGTAATTATTAATGTTGATGCAGATTTCAAATTATGATTTAGATCACGTCGAGCAATGTTAAGCGGTGCAAGGAGAGCATTTTCGTGTGCGATTCCATTATCACATATCTTTGGATTTTGTAGAAATGTCAGAAAAGTCATTTTCGGAGCCAAACACACAGTTGTACTTGTAAGAAAAGGTACCGACGATGATGCAATATGGAGATCCGTTGGTGATGCTGGTATAGTAAATTTAACAAAACTTTCTTTATGGATGCCAGTAATGACTCCATCAATACCTAAAGAAGAACATTTACTTTCTTTTATGAGCCAAGGTGGTAAATCGATGTTATCATGGTTGACAATGATCACAGATGCTGTGCATAGTACAGTTAATGGTTTATTTACTTGGCAAATAACTTCTCAGCAAAGTATTTCTGCACCGCGACATATATTTATTGCGCTTCAAAATGCTGCACGGGTAAACTCGCAAATTCTAAGCACAATGATATTTGATAAACTCGGTGTTTCTGAGGTTTCTTTAAGGATAAACGGACATCAAGAACCTTCTGAAGAAGTGTTGCTAAATTTTTAAAATAATCATGTTGCACGTCCATATCATCGATTAATGACATTCATGGGGCGTGATCAGAATATTGATTCTGGTTTGCAAATATCACAGTTAGATTTTACAACATTATATCCGATTTATTACTTTTCGCTGGAGCATTTAGATTTAACCAGACAGTCCGTCGTTGACGTACATTTTAGAGCTCGCGTAAACAGAGATGCTGTAGCTATTCCTGATTACAAAGCTGTCGCTGTCATACTCAGCGATAAATCGATGTTACTTGAAGGTGTTGGTGGACGAATGAGACTTATTGATGCCCCAATAGAAAACATGTAATTAGATCGCTCATAATAATTATAAATGTCACATCAAGTTAATGTCAGTCTGTCTCCTGGTCAGATTAAAAAGCTACAATCATCATCAAAAAATAATTGTGCGGCACAAATATCACTAAAGCGAGAACAAATCGCAAGTGGTCCGAATAAGCTATTATTGTCAGAACGCCAGCATAAGCATTTCAATGAATAAAGGTATAAAACTTAATCTTTCTGCGAGTGTCATTAAAGACATCGTTAAAACGGGTGGTATATTTCCACTTCTTACCAGCAATAATATCCGCTGCAGCCTCAGCTGTTGCAAAAGCAGCTGCATTAGGCGCTGTTCGAACCGCTGCTGGAATGGAGTTAAAGAAAGCAACGGGTCAAGGAATTATGCACGCAGAAAACTTAAAAAAAGATCACGGGCAAAACAACGCGGAAGACGTCTAAGAGCACCAAACGAACCACAGCCGGGCCGTCTAAGATTATCAGGCCCAGTATACGGTCGCGGTCTAAGATTACCAGGGACCCCATATTCATGGTACGGAAAAGGTCTAAGACTACCCCGGTAACTTCGTCATCGAATTCGATGATTTTCCCTATGTCCAATTTTGATTTACTTAATGCTGCTAAGCAACTGAATATAAAAAAACTTTAGAGGAGTTTTTATGCGTGATCAATTACCTACCGTTGCAATGCGACATGAAACTGGTATTATTAATCTCGATAAAAACTCTGACCCAGGCACTCATTGTGTGGCGTATGCAATTGATCCACGTGGAATTATTTATTTTGATTCGTATGGACTGGCACCACCAAAAGAATTTTTAAAATACGTTAGTACTGCTATGGAAAGTAAGAATTCGATGCGTTCTAAAATTTGGTATTCAACATTACCAACACAAAAAATAATGGATCCGCCGATATGCGGTCGAGAAGTACTCGCTGTACTTGATGCTGTATCAAAATCAACAACACCACTTCATAAAGTCGTGCATGAATATACCATGTTGGCACACTTAAACAGATATCAGTAAATATAATGGTAGATATTTATGGAAGATCTTCTCGCAAAGCTAAGCAGCAAGTCGATTTATCTAAATATGCAACTCTTGATCAGCTCAGAAATGAAATCGATGATTTATTAAATATCACAAGTGTGGATCAAAATGAAGTCGTTGTTTTTCAGGATAAACAAGGACGATTAAAAAAGAGTAATATACAACTGTTAGATGTTCTTATACGAATTCCCACCGCGGTTATTAATAATATCATTACTTTTTCTGATCAAGGTAAAAATACAAGATTCTGGTAAGTCAGCTAACGATTTTATCAAGCGAGCTGGTGATTCATTCACCGGTAACATTATTATGAATCGGAATAAAATTATAGACCTTGAAAACCCAGCCGCAGATACAGATGCAGCAAAAAAAAAACGTTGATGATCAAGAATCTAAGTACGTATTAGTCAATGGTGGTATAATGCGTGCATTTCTCAACATGAATAATAATGGCATTAATAATCTTAGAACACCAGAATCAGATTTCGACGCTGCAACGAAGAAATATGTAGACGATAAGGAAATCCCTATGACAACTTCGTTAGCTACAATCAATAATGAAATGACTACAATCAATACTAATTTTACTAATCACGTACAAACTTTCTTAAATTTTCGTAGAAACATAAACAGATCTATTAATGATTTTTTGGAAGTCCACCAACTGTTGATATCAAACTCTTCGATATTAACATGAAACTCAACGACATTACTAACGGAATACATAGTATCATTCAAAAAACTAATCTAATTAAAATTCCACACGTACAAGTTAAAAATGTCGTGTACACAGTAGCATCAGGATCATCAACATGGACACCGCGCGATAACACTCTCTAACACACAGCAGAAGTAACTGGGTTATACAGGTTATCTGTCTACGGTTTGGAAATTACTGCGGCCACTTCATCATCACCGAATGTATATCATAATCCTCTGCTGGTGATGCTAACCAAGGACACCAAAGAAACGTTTACGTTAACATCAACGGAAATACCCCCGAGACGTTACTGGTGGTGCCTGGAATTCGTAGCTGAAACTGTTTAATTACTTAATCAAATGACGTTGTTATTGTATAATGAATCGAGTGACTGAGTCACTTATCGACGTTCAACGTCACAGATACGCTCAAGTATGTGAGTGTCAAATCAAACTAAAAAATATCATCGACGATTATACAGTAAAAGTAAAAAAATATCGCAGACGTATGGTTGTTATTGATATAATTGTTTACTCAGTTTCCGCTGTTATTGCTGGAACCGGATTATTATTATCAACAATAACAATGACAGCACCTGCAGTTGTAACAATTGTCGTTTCAACTTCAACGATTATCGCAGGTATTCTTAATATTATCGCTAAGAAGATATCTACGTGTACAAATGATAAATTACACGAGTATATAATAAAATTACACACAGCAACAACATCTTATTCTAAACTATCATCGTATCTTTCTGAGTACCTCAGCGATGGTAAAATATCTGATGAGGAGTTTGCAACGATAATGAAAACCTACGATGAAGCATTTAGAATGGAACGCAACGCGTTCTCTAGCGATTCTAGTGATAAAGTAACCTGTGATAAGAATGAAGGTTGAATTTCCGAGAGTGCGTTCTATTAAAATAATAATTAAATAACTGAGTATTTTAAATAAATGTCAGCGTTAGAACTATTACAACAGATCGTCACTAATACAACGCATACAAAAACTACTATGATATCATTAAGTTCAACCAATCCTGAATTTAACGTTATCTTTCCAACTGCAATTCCAGCAAGTGAAATAGCATTAGCGCAATTACGAGTTTATAATAGCTGGCCAAATATCAGGTCAAAATCGTTTGGTGGACTACCAGCAAACAATTCACTTGTATTTGCGAATAAGAATAAACCTGATGGAACTCCTGATTGGCAAGTTGTTGGAATTTCAACGGACAGTTATCAAATAGAACAGATTAATGATGAGTTCCAACGCAGAATTAAATCTGTCACAGGAAAAGAATCCAAAATAGCAATCACTATTTACGAACCAACATTATCAGCGGCGATTGAAATAAATTCCCCTGATTATGTTGTAGATATTTATCAAAGTTCCATCAGATCTGTGTTAGGATGGCCTGATGTTCCTCCAGACCAAAAGTCAAATGGAATTCCAGAACCAACCAAAAATGAATTTAAGACAAACGAAAAAAGATTCATTAAAGGTCCAGAATATCGAAATAAAACTGCATGGCACCGTATAAAATTTGAATTAGATCCAAGTAACAATGAACATTACTTTACCGATTTTGACGGTCAAAGGATTCCTAAGATAACTAGATCACCATTTAATGTTATCATCGTAGACGCCAGGACTCGGACTACTAGAGATATTGTTGATGAAGAATTTTTTAAAATATTTTTTGATGTTCTTAAGCCTGAATACGATAAAACACTTAATGATTTAAGAAGTTTATTTATTTCATTATCACAACATTATGACGATGGTGTAAAAAATCAGATAATCGAAACAATAAAACATTTAAATGGGATCTTATTTGATTTATGCATCGCTTATCGAAGTATTATAAACGCTGCGACTAAAGTCAATGGAAATATTTTATCAGATAAAAAACTTAAGCAATTATTTCTTGATCATTACAAAATAACAGAAAAAGATTTACAAACATTTATAATACCAGATTTAAATAACGCTGAAATAAAAAAAACCCTCAACGATGTCATTGATGAATATTTCCCTAAAGTATTTGCAGCGTGGATAAAAATAGCCCCACCACCGGTTATTCTTAAATATAATAACGATCCATACGGTGGAGGCCGTCATATCTCGCCTGGTATTGTTAATATTACATCAACGATCGCAGTCAATCTAGTATGTGATGTAATTGATGGCAGCTATCAAGTAGATCTTTCAAAAAGTAGCGCTGCTGAGCAAGGTTATATATTATATTCATTTAGTCCTCAAGCGCCACCCGGGTGGTTAATTGTATCTGAACCAATTAACCCCGTTTATCTACGTATACATAATCCGTTATTATCAAGGATACATTTCAAACTTACAGACCAAATAGGACGTATTTTGGATTTGCAAAATGAAATTTTAAGTATTAATCTGTATGTGAGATCATAGAGCGTTATATCGCAAAACAAAAAAAAAAAAAAATATCCAAATCTAACTCGGATCAGAATAAATTTTTTTACTGGGGTAAATCGTAATTATCAGAATAAAATATTATAAGTAAATAACCTGTATACTAGTTTTGCCAGGGATTTTGTTTAGCCATTATCACATTAACTCCACCTTCACTTTCATTTTCACAATGCTCTCTTAACTGTCTTATACGAAGGTTCACAATCTTTTTCTGTTCGTATTCATGAGATAATTCTAACTTAATTTTGTCAATAGCGTTTGAGAGAGGTACAAACAGCTTTACCTGATTATCTGTAACTGTTGCCAGCGACTGTACCATTGCCTGCTGGATAAACTTCATGAATTTATAATCAGATGGTAAAGTGTATCTGTTCTCTAATTTCCGTTGTTCTAATGATTCAAAGTCAGACAGAATTTTTCAGGATTAAGATTATCAAATATATTTATACCGTTATGTTGTAATATTTTAATCGCAGAAATAATAACATTAATATTTTCGGAATTCATTATATTATAGTGTTTGTTTAATATAAAAATAAAATCAGAATAATATTAATAAAATAAAAATAATAGTCCCTAAGGACTGTTTCAAGATGATTATATACATATGATTATATACATATTATTATGATTATATACATATGATTATGATTATGATTATATACATATGATTATGATTATATCTTAATTAAGGACAGCACAAAACACAGAATCTTAATTACAGTAGCGTATTTACAGCAAGCATATTTACAGCACAGTTTAACCCCATGTGAAACCCCTAGGTTGCCAAAGGATATCCTAGCAGGCTCAGAGGTTATACATAAACTTATCTTATGGACGCAGACGCATAAACACACCTCCAGCGAATTCCTAATCGAAACGAAATACTAGAAATTCAGAGGGCTGTCTAGGCATTGTGATTTCATGTAACCCCTTAAATCAAGGAAGCATTTTACAGTAACAGTATTTACAGTAACGTATTTACATATATTTATAGGGACAGCACAGTTACATATAAACTTAATTCTAAGAACTTTAAGTCTAGGACAGCACAGTTACATATAAACTTATCTTAAAGACAATACTACGGGCCTTCTCTACGTTCAATAGAAATTTTTGCACACTCCCCCATCATAATCACCCAGGGAGTGCAAAATTGCACCCACCAAGTGACATGGTGGGAGAGTGTACAAATTTTCTATTGAAACGCAGAAGGGCTGGCTACGCCCCATTAAATGTTAAATTTTGGCATAATATCGCCTTTCGCCCGACAGTATGCCGGTCACGAGAATCGAACCACGGACCTTGAGTACGAAAATCCAGCGCGTTAGCAATCGGCCATCGGACTTCACTATATATACATAATGAAAATATTATTATATAGTTAGCGCAGTATACAAAATAAAATCTTAATTTATTGTAAAATGCATTGTGGATTTCTTAATAAAATCACAATTTATTGTAAAATGTAGTGTGGATTTCTTAATAAAATCACAATTTATTGTAAAATGTGAATTTATTTTCAGTTTCCAAATACTTGAGACTACATTACACAAAACCCACAGTTAAAAGTCTGTATTAATCAGACGTTGCTAAGGATACTAACATAATCGATAAGTTATACGAACACGCAATACCATATTCATTTCTAAAAATAACCTCATGTATACAATTCACTGCTGAGATATATATTAGCCGATATAACACAGATAATATGTGACTCAGATTAGCTTGTTCTTTGTTTTGTAATAGTAAAATTAGCTACAATGGGTTTCTTGGAAACATTAGTGTCCTATGGGACATTTAAATTGTATAAATCTCTATTGTGTTATACATGTATTTTGAAGACAAATGGATTTTGCTGCTGACTAGTGTACACACAATTACATATCATTTTTATGAACGATATTTATGAAAAAGGAAAGATATATCAATACTTACTCAAAGCAATGCTGAAACTGATTGAGAGAGACCCTTATATCATGAATACGACGAATGAGATGTGAGTTCCATTTTGACCAAAATTCACAATATATTGCTGTCATAAGACAACTGCAAGATTTACTAAGTTATGCTTGACGGAGTTGTCTCGCTTAATCATCTGATACCATAGGAACATTACATCATGAAAAAAAAAAAAATCTGCATAAAACATACCCGGATGAAACATGAAACTAAACAAACACATAAAACAAACTATGAAAGCAAAAAAGAGGAAAGAAAGAGATATTGGTTCATGAAGAAGGTTCTGGTAGACTAACATACTGGAATCTAACTTATCGTCCAAATCTCATTGAAAAAGCAGATCTTGTGATATTATTTGCCACGTATTTTACTGAAGGTGATACTATGTTAAAGTATTTACCAGCAGAATTAATTGACTTAAATATAATTTCTTGGCCAGTCTCTGTATTTATAGATTTAACAGCCCTTGCGTATCGTACGCCGCCAGAATTTCCGGACTTACAATTTTGACTTTGTGTAACAATTCGCAAGTTATCAAGCGAGTTATCGAGTTTATTACCACTGATGTGATCTATTACAAGTCCATCTTTAAATACCTCATAAAAACATTCGTAGATGAATCTATGTGAGAAATAATTTTTATTTCCATTGGTATTAAATCTAAGATAACCAAATTTATCAACATTACCGACTGGTTTCATTAATCTACAGTGCCTAATAACACCATCACGAGATGCTTCATAATTTGTAATGATTGGATGCTTTACAAACTCATTTTGCTCCATTTATATACTAATATTATTTGTTTAAATCATTATTTTGAAAATCTAGCGAGATAATCTTCTTTGGTTTTTATAGGAGATTCAGAAGATGTGTTTTTTTTTAATCGTAATATCGTTTCAGCTCTCTGTATTTTTTACCACCACATTGCACACACAGTTGAGTTTTTCCTCTGACTCCAACACCACACCGCACACACGGTTTTGGTCCTAAACTACCTTGTCTAACGCATTGCATATGGTAGCCGCAGAATTCGTTTACGCATGCTTTGTTACAAGGAGAAGTATATCCGATCATAAGCCAATGGCATCGATTCTTTCTTTGAATCATATACAAGAGATTAAAATTCAATTTAAATATATATTTGTCTTAATTATAATAATGCAGGAAATATCCGCAATTGAACATTCTGGAGCTAGATTTGATCTTGACAGACTGCCGAAATATAAATTTAGTTTTTCTATGCAAGATCTAGCTTTAACGAATAAAGATATAACAAAACGTATCCGTGAAGCCAAAAAGGAATTTCGCGACGATGGTGCGGCTCATGTGTGGTCGACATTCAGAATCAGAAATTTTGTTAATGTGATGAATGAGAAACGAGGAAGAGAGATTATTGACTACCTTGTTCAGAGATATTATATTTTAATAAAATTTATTGTAAAGACAGACGATGACACTTGGATTATTCGTGACAAACGTGATTCTGTCCACATGCAGTCAGGAAATGATATTGTTCTTAGTAAAAATTCCAGACCAGGAATACTTACTGGTATTGACAAACCATATTACGAACGAGTATATCCTGTGACTGCGGTTGTGTACGCGGTATATCCGTTAAATAATAAACCTAACGTTGGGGATCTCAAACCTATGAAATTGTCAAGGATAAATTGTGTAGCTGAACGGGTTACAGAACACTTCACAAACGCGATACGCGGAAAAGGTTTAACGGATTTACGACGTAAAAAAATAAATACGTGGGCAGAAACAGTTAAAGATACCGGAGCGTCTATCAGCGACGTTGCTGAGCTGGGAAAGAAATTAAAATTGCCAATAACAGTGAAGACGTTAACCGGAGAGATTTTGTACAAACCAAAATATAAATCAAGAGGAGCTTCGATAGATATTATTGATCATAACGCACATGCATGGACTGTGGCAGTAACAATATTTCCACGAGACAGAACGGTTAAATTTTATAATGGTCATGTATTTGATTTTATCAGAAATATCAGTAAAATTGACCCTGTATCTGTTTGGCTGTTTCAAAGTTCGGAATATGATTATCATGATCAGTTTGTACGATCTAATGGTGATATTTATCGTACAGAATCTCTCCATGGGGAAATGAAAAATCTTGCACAACGCCTTTGGCATGAATACACATCTGATGATATTAAGGTTGAACAATTACTTAATGACTGTTTTACCGTTCCATCAGTTGCTGCTCACTACGCTCAGGAGAAAAATTCATGGAAACCGACGCGATTGGAATTTCTTGAAGATGTCCAGAAAAGTTGTATCGAATACGGACACGGTGGATTGTGGAATGCTAAATACGATTATAATGACGTTATCTCAGTTGATATGGTAGCGTGTTATCCTGAAAGTTTTCTTGGATACGGAGAATGTTCTGAATACTTTAAGAGATTTGGACATCCGACACACGAGATGACCAGAGTTGCGATAAACGGACCCTTACCAGATTTTGACTTAACCGGATTCGCCTGTATAGAGTCGTTCGAGTTTTACAGGGATCTCCATCCGATTGTTTATGCGTGGTTTGGAAGACATTTTTCAGAGCGACGTTGGGTTCCAATAGTACTAATAAAGTACATGCTTGATGCTGGAATTTTAGTGTCGTTGAGCGTGAGTGAAGCAATTGTATCATACCGCGTGCAGAAACAAGTTTGGTTGCCAGAACCGGATATATTTAATATTAATGATGCTAGAAGAGATTTTCCTAATCCTGAAGATGATATTGTTAAAATTACTAATAGTATACGTGAATGCAGGAGAGAATGTGATGAGAAATTTGCAAAAGATCTCGGCAGAAAAATAATCGGTAAATTTACGCAAGGAGGATCATATGATCATAAACGAGCGTGTACAAGATTAATCATGGACGATGCTGAACTCGATTTTATAATTGCTGATACAACGGAGAAAACACATTTATAAGTCGAAGTAATGCTTATTTATCAGAGGGAACTAAATTAGGTACAATTGTGAGCTTTACTAATGGCGAGTCACCGCAGTTTACTCATTTAAGATCTTCGATGCTAGCGTATGTTTCGATAAATTTATTATCGATGATAAACAGATTTCCTCGTTATGCAGTCAGAGTCGCGACAGATTCATTTTATATAAACAAAAAATATGCGGATTCATTAAAACAATTGCGTATTAACAATCATGCATCATGGGGCGAATGGAGAATAAAACATGAAGATATAATTAGTTATTCTGAATCTGCCGACGTTGAAATTGCGAAAACATATTACAAGAATAATCAAATACCAGGGATGTCATCGGCACCATCTGTATGTGATCCTGTAGCTAGACATAAAACCGTTTATCTTAATGGGTGTGGTGGTTCAGGTAAAACAACACGCGCGATTGAATTATTTAATAATTGTTCTGATATGATTGTTTTGACACCGAAACATAAACTCGCCAGGGAAATAAAAGAACGAGGAGTAAAATCATGTACATATCATAGTTTCTTTAGATGGTGCGGAGACGCATGGACTCCATCGCGGATGGGTGAGAAATACATTCATAAAATTATTATCTGGGACGAGATATGCACGGTATTCCTAGAGGTATTAAAAATATTTCTTGATTGGCTGTTATTGAAGAATACTGCTGTGATAATGTGTGGCGATCATGGTCAGCCGCCACCTTTCATTGGATCATCTCCACATGAGTGGCTGAAAACATTTGTAGATTATTACGAAGAAATAACTGATGACCATAGAGCTATTGATAAATCACTAAAAGAGTTTAAAAAGTTAATAAGACTACAGCCAGATAAAATACAATGTGAAATAATGCGTAAAGTAATTCCAGAAACTTCTATGAATGATTTTTGGACTTTATGGAGACCTGCTGATTTGATAGTTGCAAGTAGAAAAATAGTTCGCGATACACTTCAACAACAATTATTTACGTTACATAAAGAAAAATTTTCAAATCTACCTGTACCTTTGTGTTATCGCCCAGCAGATACTCGACGACAGAATGTTGATGTTGAGATTCCTGGTGGTGGAATACAAAATCTTGTGTTAAATGATATTGTTTTAGTTGTTGTTGATGTTGTTGAGAGCGCGTTAAGCGTGGATAAATCGCCGTGGACGTTAGGATACGCTATAACGATTCACTCGTCACAGGGATTAACTATTACCGATACAAGTATTTGGATTGTCGATGATCGTATTGAGTGGTCAAATTTAGTTTATCTTGCAGTGTCTAGAGTCAGAAGAATATGTCAACTGGGCCGGGTTATCATGGATTGCGTAATAACCGAAGAAATCACTAACAACTTTGTCGATATCAATAAAAAATTAGCGAGTTATAAGCAATGTGACAAAAAAAATAATCGCGATTTTAGTATTGATGCTGAATTTATTATAACACTAAAACAACAACAGAATAATCATTGTGCAAGTTGTAACTGTAATATGCTGTGGCAGTACTCGAGTAATAATCCAAGACAATTTACCATTGATAGAATTAATAGTAGTCTTGGTCACACACGCGAAAATGTGATGCTGACCTGTCTTGAATGTAATCGACGTAGAGGTGCAAGTTTACAAAAGTGAGCGCGGTGGTAATTGTGTATCTGCAGGAATTATTTGTAATTGTTCGCGTACAAATCCACGCTGAGGAGCAGTTGAATCTAATCTGTAGATTGCGGGTCTACCTGTGGACCTTACCACGCTAGAAATTTTGTGTGTGGTCACACTCCAGATAGAATCAGTTGCTCTTTTTCTACCTCCTTCAAGTTCACCAGGTTCATATAAATATCTTACGGTAACATTACCTAGTACTGGTTGAGAGGAAGATTTACGTCGTCCGTAGCCATTGCTACGGGGTATATACGTTTTTGTGATCGCATTAGAAGGTTTCATAAAAAGTGCACGAGTCATTTCGTTGTTCAACGCAGCTATCACACTCGGTGACCTTGCAACCCATTCACGAGATCTCTCCGTGGACTTAAAGTCAGCGGATATTTCCTTTGCGTATTGGTATCCAAATAACCGCTCAGCAAGTGTTCGATTAAATCGTTCAACGATTGCCTGATCACGATGAATTTCAGTGTGTCCTCGTCTGATTTTAATGTTATGTCGCTTCATCAACGATGATACTTCACCAAGAAATTCTTTGCCAGGATCAACCTGTAGCAGTTGTGGCCATCGTAGACTATCACGTTGATAGATGCGTTCAAACGCAGATGCAACTTCAGTTGCTGTTTTCGTTGATAGTGGTTCTGCTTCTTTATATCTACTTGCAACGTCAACGACGGTTAACGCGTATCTGTATGTGTATTGACGTCTGCCAATTTTAATGGTATCGTGTGGTAAAAACAAAATATCTGCTTGATGAACTTCATTAGGGGTACTGACATCAAAATGTGCATACTGAATTTTTAGGTGGTGGTAGATAAATTTGCCATATTTCCTGTCGTGCTAACCACGCTGCAGCGACATCACGTGAGACTTTTGCTGCTTCAGCAAGTTTACTAATCGCTGCTTTACCTCTCCAATATCCTCTTGGACTATAATAAACAGATTCCATTATTATGATAATAATCAGTTGATTAATTACCAGCCCCTAACATTATTTTACCTTTCATACCAGCTTTTACCAAAAAAGCAGCTAATCTTTCTCGAAGTGATTTATCTTTTATATTATTTATGGCATGAATTAATTTTATATCGGCGAGATGTCGTTGTTGTAAATCTTTACTTTTATACGCGACATCATGAATGTGACACGCTTGATCAATTGCGTTTATTGGATACTCTCCAGGTTTTGGTTGGTCTTGGTTATCGAGTCGGATATCGAGACGAGTTCCAGGACCACAATAATTATATCCAGGTATATGTTTTTCACCAGGATACTTTGCCCATGGAGCTCCTGGTAATTTACCTAACGAAGCAGCAATATCTCCACCTGTCTTTAATGAAATAAATTTTGTATTTTTTATACCACATTTCACACACTTGCCTGTAAGTGCGCGCCTGTTATTTTTTGTTATTATTGTCGTTAATCCACTGGTATGAGTGGGTGCTCTACATCGAACACAATATAAATCCATATTACTATTATATGGATATAATTGACTTTTCAGCGACACGAAAACAAGAGCCAGTCAAACATCATCCAGCGCTACCAAATTCTATCAGAGCAATTATACTTGGCCCATCTGGGTCTGGTAAAACGCAATTATTACTTAATCTGATAATGCGATGGCTCAAGTGGGAAAAATTATATTTAGTAGCACCATCTGTAGATGATCAACGATGTTACGAAGTACTTAAAGATTTTAATGAAAATGCAAAGTCGCTGACGTGTCCTGATAATGATGCTATTGATTTTATTACCGATATCGATGAAGCTTCATCCATAGACGATCTTGATAGATGTATCAATAATCTCGTAGTATACGATGATGTAATGCTGGACAAACAATCCAATCCAGCTCTTGATCTATACAATGAGATGTGAAGAAAACAGAAAGGTCTTCTCTTCTGGACTAAAATCACACAAAATTCTACGCCCAGTTCCAGTATATAGGAAATGTTAAAACGGAGATTTTCCTTTAAAGGATAGCATGTCAGCCTTACATAATATGCGGTAATCACTTTGATCGTGAAGTGTTTTTGATGAAAATCTAACAAGTTAAAACTATTGCAATCTGTCTCGATTCTTCAGTTTGCACAACTTGCGCTTATGGATTGCCTTGCCAAAAGTGGCATATGGCATGATGTTTTAGTTGATTGAAAACAAAACAACAGATATGATCAGCGAACATCTACCAAAAAAGAGTGTTTATGGAACTTGTTTGTGGATTCTGTGTTGGTCAATGCCTGGTGAGATATGCCTGATCAATTTAATTCTCATTAATTTCTTACAATAATTATACACGTATGCAACAAAAATAAAAATGGAAAGTCAAAACATTTCGATCTCACTTTTCTACGGAAACTGTATGTACTAGTTATTTATCTGCACATGTAGGTTTTCCCTGTTATCCTCGTGTGATGGAATCAGACCACAATCATTAGTTCCGGTTCAGTACCCACGAATGTAGTCCCAGTCTATTTTTAGAGCATTTGTTCCTGTCTCCTTTTGGTGGTGATATAAGAGTTAGATTTAGGCATTCTTGGTATGGATTTAAAGGTAATTGTTTATTCCTTAGAATATGAGCTTACGGTGCGGTTGTCTGTGTATTCTGGCGACAGTGTACAGTGAGTAATAAGGTCTTGCTGATCCAGAAGTGAAATCTGTGTTCCATTGCACGCTGGTTTGTTTACAGTCCAACCTGTCAAAGAAATGCTGGTGAATCTATGACAAGAACTTCACCGTGAAGTCATTGTTGAAGGTATTTGAGATTAACATATGATTTGTATTGATTGTGACACAGTGGAAAGTTCAGTACTGAGAAACAAATGTAGAGAATATCTAGTAAATTGTTTTGTGTTCTGAGTCCTGATGGCATCCCGGGGAGGTAATTAAACGGTTTTACTTACAGAAAGAGTCTTTGAATTGGCATGATTAGGAAGACAACCAGACTGATACTTGTAAATAAGATAAATATGTACCGATCATTTCCATCGAGACGAGAAATAACCTCGGAAGTAGTTCTATGAATATTCATAAATTTGATGGATTAGATGATTCACCTCCGGCGGAGTTCATCATGTATATTACTACGGAAATGTTCCGACTTAGTCATATGTGCAATGGTAGATTACAGTGCGTAATGGCAGCGCATTACATACGAGGTTTCTTTCTTGACTAGATGAAAAAGGTCGATCATGCTCCAATTGTATTTTGTATCTGATTATAAAAAATAATGGAACAAATCTGCCCCTGATGTTTCCCACCCAACTTAGTAAGGATATAGTTCGATAATTAGAAGGATCTCTGTTCGTACCTTTTTTTATAGAAGTAAAACTATAGATTTTTCCGTATTGCCAGATAAATATGATCAGATACGTCTTTTCAATTCTGCAAATAATCTCTCTTATGCATCCAACCGCTGCGTTCAAAACCTGTCAAAGGTCTATAATAAAGATTCGAGGGAGGGGTGGCTGTGGGTGTAGGTTAAGCAGTTTTATGTTCGCTTATAAAGGCCTCTCTACACGTAAGACACGAAATAATAAAGAATAAATTAATCTCAACATTAGAAGATACGATTAGAGGGTCTCTTAGAGTTACACGGAATATTATTTTACTTTTGTTCATTCAGATAATTACTTTCTCTACGTTATTAAGAGCTAAAGGATAACAGATTCGTCATATTTACATGAAGCCAGTCTTAGTTTGAACCAATCAGTATATTAATATATTTACTTATTTTATAGGCCCGCTTGTCCCTTTTATTGGATCAATAACATATGTTGTTTACTTTTGGCAAACGCAGCAAGATTAATGTGGAAAAAATACAGATGACCCGCTGATCAGAGGTTGATATGTAATACAATGACTACTAACACAGCTTTTCCGAACCAGATCATATGACACCAATTAATTGGCGTTCTCTACGGCATAAATGTACTCTTAATGTTTGTACAGGCGTTTAATTTTGCCTGCACCTTAACGTTTCTAAAGTAATACTTCACGCTCGATATAAACATCCTATGTTACACACAGGAGTTTCAGTTGTACCTCCATTAGTTCAAATTACGTTCCAGGAAATCAAACAATATACCGTCGTGAATAAGACTGACGTGGCAAAATAAAAACTGACCACAATGTCTTCAACATCTTAAGCAACTATAAATTACACAAGCAATCTTAACAAAGAACAATGAAAATACAACATTGAAATGAACATGTTTCTGGCCGTTTTATAACCATCTCAAAATATTGACCACCTCTCCGGACATTGAATATTTTCGTGAAACATTATCTTTAGCTGAGATATGTGATTTTTCGTCTAGAGAAGATAAATAAGATTTTATGCTGTGTTCTCAATAGCGAATAAAACATGTCTGGTCAAGAGGAACATTGTTTATTGTAGAGTGACAGAGAGAAAGACAGACAGTGATAAAAACTGATGTACCATTACTTGTAAAAATTACTGTTTAAGCTTCTTTCATTCCTTTCACGAACGATGATCGGCAATTCCGTTACACGATTGACGTATATATTTAATTATCACTATTACGATTTTTCTAAAAATTCATATTTCTTCCTCAATTAATTTAACTTACACAGCCATGAATAATCTAATTAATTCAATTTGGGTTCTAGACAGTCATACTTTAAACCAATACAAGTTTCAATCAAAGGAATGCACGAAAACAACGAACGAACAAGCAGATTTGGGAACTAAGTGATAGTCTAATCATACGAATCAATGGATTAACGAAATGATCAATAAATATAGAAGGAAATAGCTAAATATAATAAGTACGACCTATGCAAAAGCGAATGAGTTTGAACAAGAAGCAAAAGAAATGAACACTACAAGTGCTTAAGATTAGAAGAGCAAATAGAAAATGTGCTCATTTTTGTTTCAAACGTGGACATGCTAAAACATTATCTTATTCATAATATTTTGTTTAATTTGAAGTGACGGAAATTTCAGTATCTTTATTGTCTTATTAAATGGTCGAGATCCGTGCATCTTGTAACTAGAGTAATACCGTTATTAACTGCAATGAAACCAATAAGTGAATAGATTGTGAGGTATAGATTACATTTGGACAACCACATACGTATTTCTATACATAATTTATAGGAATCGTATTGATCACATATTGTATCTATTTCTGCTTGTAAAACAAAGTACAAACGAGTCTCATTAAGGTACATATGTCACAAATACTGATTGTATGGTAAATGACATTCTCACATTCTCACTGACATAGAAGACTGCCTGTAATGTTTTTGCTCTATTTATGTATCTTGCATGTGTTCATTTTTATGTCTCTTTTTCATGTAAAATGTTTCTCTATTATCTCCTTTATTCTAAAACTGTTTAGACAAAATTATAACAATTACGGATGTTACTTTTCAACGAATATTTAGTGTTTTCATTTGTCAATTGGCAATTATCGTCTTATCAGGTAACTCCCAGGTGAACTAATCTTTCCTAAACGAGTTTTTTTGCCCACAATAAATAAGTTTCACTTCCTTTAATCTGCCATCTGCTGCCGCCATATTGTGCAATGTAAACACAAGTAGTTCCCAATTTAGTTCTCAAAGGCATGAAATTTTGCATCCGAGGTTTCTTTTCGATTTTACGGATAAGGTCGGGGATGTTCCGATTACTTTTATACTCTGTCGTCCCTGTAAATAAATAAAGTTACGACTAAAAGGACGAACGGAAGGACCAACAAATCCTTTATTTGTTTGTCTAAGGAACAATTACCTATATCTTATCAATATGCATTTATAATGTTCTGTACTGGACTGAGTTAACCTGGGCATTGACTGGTCTACCAAAAATTTTTTAATTTTTCCACTATGTGTGGAAATAATTTGCTCTTTCAATACTAAGCTATACATTTTGCGATCCCAGTAGACAAAATCCCCAGATGGGTTATGATTTGTATCATCAAGTTGTGACATGTCTCCAATCGTGATAACCAGCACTCTTGAATTTATAGTTGGAACGATCAATTAAGTTACAGCTGATGCAAATTGCTAATCGTTGTCTCCCTTATATGTTTTATAATCAATACAGTCGTCAATTGTTGTGTTCCTTTATCAAGAGACCGCATCTATGTATTAATGGTTTTCTCTCATACCATGTGTATTAATACTTTGCTCTCATGCCATTTGTGTTCAGTGATTCACTCACGCATGACCTTATTCTATTGGTGCCAGAATTTAACCTTTTGTGGGAAAATCAGATATGCAGCTTGTTAGAACATTATTCGAAGTCTATTGGCATATTTAAATAAAATCTAGTCACTGACGTTAGCATTTAGAAAATGTTGTTTTGTTATTATCCTCGATTTATTTTGGACAATATCCAAAATTTTAAGTTCATTTCTTGGCATAAACGTCCCAATTTACAAAGCATTTCTTCTCACTCCATATTTTTTTCAGAGATTTCAAAAGTTTACTTATATATTCATTTAATTGTTCAAATTACATACTATTCTTGCCATAGCTTCTATTTGCCTCCCTTTCATTTACCATTTTACGGTATTGCTCTATATATTTTAACAGGCTGTTAAACTTTAGGAGAGAGTTTTACCTCAAAAGTAATAATTTAAACGCTAAAGAATTACATTGTTTTACCAACACAGTGCTTTTTTTTTAAAAAAAGATACGATCAAAAAGCGTTGGCAGCCTATACATTAAATGTATTTGTCTCTGATAGTATATATTTATAAAGTAAAGAAAAAAAGACCCCCCCCCAAAAAAATGAAAATAATTGATGAACTTATATTTGTTGAATTCTTGTCATACCGTTGAAGATTGCTTATAATGATGTCCATTTTACGCACAAGTTGCTTATACACACAGATCCTGATGTGCATTAAACTCCCCACACGCTGGTTACACACACACACACACACACACACACACACACATATATATATATATATATATATA